>PKMM01047552.1:259882-270621 GCA_002933915.1 Eutrema heterophyllum | reverse complement strand
AGGGATTTGTACGCCATATGTAACTAAGTTTCTAGCAGCTGAGAAGAAGAAAGCTGATGAGTGCAGAGTGACTACAAGCACAAATGGTGAATATGAAGCAAAGCTGAGTGGTTGTTCTTACCAGGTGAACTTGGAGAAGAGGAATTGCAGCTGCATGAAGTTTCAGATATGTGGCATCCCTTGTGAGCATGCTTATGGAGTGATTATTCATAAGAAGAAAGTCCCTGAAGACTTCGTATGTCACTGGTTCCGTACATCTATGTGGAAGAGGAACTACACGGATGGACTTGTTCCAGTGAGAGGTGCTCCGTTTTGGCCTTCAACAGATGCTCCTAATGTACACATTCCGCCTGAGCCGCCACAACCTGGGAGGAAGAAGATCACTAAGGCTGATAAAAAGAGGAAGAAAGGTGTGAACGAGTCTCCAACAAAGAAGAATGACAAAGTGAAGAAGAGAATAATGCATTGTGGAATATGTGGTACAGCCGATCACAACTCTAGGTTTCACAAAAAAAACTACTCAAGTTACTTCTCAAGGTACTTCTCAAGTTACTTCTCAAGTTCAATCGCAAGCTTCTCAAGCTACTTCTCAAGGTCAACCGCAGGCTTCTCAAGTTGGTTCTCAAGAACAACCGCAAGCTTCTCAAGCTACTTCTCAAGTTCAACCGCAGGCTTCTCAAGTTGGTTCTCAAGAACAATCGCAAGCTTCTCAAGGTGAACCTTCTCAAGGTATACAAAGTAAACTCTTCCCATGGATAACATGGGAAGAATGAGGAAGATGGATCTCCTAATGTATCTTTAGGTGGTGGTGGGTCTGTTTTTCAAGAGCAGGTGGTGGTGGGTCTGTTTTTCAAGCTTTAGGTGGTTGTGTTAGTTTTTAATGTTCTCGAGTAAGTTTTTAAATGTTCTCGGGTCAGTTTTTGTGTAACTCAATGACATTGTCGGATCAAAGTTCGAATCAATATGATATTGTTGTCTTTACTTTTGACCACTCTTTTGTTATTGACTCTATTTTTCAATAGTCTCCAATGCTTATTTGTTTTCTTATTGATTCGATCCACTATAATAAGATAAGACAAGTTGAGACAAAAGCAGAAATTGAAGATCACTACATTCCAACAATCACCATGTTCTTCAATCCAAAAATGAAGACAAAAGCACACACATACAACCGACTACTGCCGAAAATGAAGACAGAAAAGTGAAAAAAAAGACACAACAATCACTATGTTCTTCATTTCGAAAGCACCATTTTTTTCAGCCTACTACTGCCATAATCCCAACAATGAACATACATCCAATGACCACTAGCAACATCATCTTCTTCATACCAGATTTGGCTTCAACCAACACGTCTTCAACCCTATCAAATATCTCCTTTTCGAGCTTCATTTGCACTTTTTCAAACACCATCTTCTCAAAAACCATCACATCTCTTGCAACATGTTTCATCTCTTGCTCAAGTCTCAAATTTTTGAATTGCAATGTCTCAATCTCATCTAATAGTGCCTCGTCAACCCATTTGAAGATGTGAGGATCATTCGCAAGCTACAATTCACCATCGACAACTATAAGAACCAAGTCACGATTTAAAGCAACATCTCACAAATCATAAAAGCATTGAGATTACCTTCTTTGAGAAAGCATAAGCACACCAGTAGTACCGCCGGTAAGGGTTGTGCTCCGATTGCGATATCAATCCCAAGATTTGTTGACCACACCAACACCTCGTAGGAACACCCACGATTCTTCCAGTTCTTGGACGAACGGATCCACTCTTACCTCCAAATACATTACTCGACGATCCAGAGATCACTTCTTGGACGAATTAGCAAAATCGATTCTAGGGTTCTTAGATTTTTCAATTTTCGATTTGGGGATTTCTGGGAATTTATGGATTTTTAGTTTAGGAAAATACGGGTCGGGTTTTAACTCGGGTCGGGTTGTAGACGTTTGGATCGGGTTTTTTTTGTTTGGTTTCGCGGTTAAATGGTTTAGGTTCGGGTTTAGCTCAAAAACCGTGGAAACCGACATCTGTGGGGAAATAAGTCTCGAACTTTGTTTTTGGGGGGAAATAAGTCTTTAACTTTGATTTTGTGGGGAACTAGACAGAAGGTATAGATCGGTGGGGATGTGGCTAGATAAGAGAATTTTCGTGGGGAAATAGATCGTTTACCCTTTGTTTAATAAGCCGAGACAGAATGCATAATCTTATCCATTCTTGTGTGATGTAAATCGAGAGAAAAATAGAGCTAGAGGGAGAGAGGTGAACTTTGTAAATCTAAGCTCGTTTCTGATTCTTTTTAATTCTTCCTAAGATCATCTTTGATTCTCCTTGTGAAATCGTTTGGGTGTAATCGGTGAGAGTGTGAGTAATCTCCCACATTGGAAGGTGAACAACTTGCTATGTGTTCTTACTTTATCGCATTGATCGATCTGTGTTCATTGAGGTGTCGATGCATGATTGAGGCATCATACTAGCTACAACAAAGATCATCAAGTAATTACTAGAGTAACAAATTCTACATCCACGGCAGAGAATGTCTCTGGCCCTATGGCACATTCCAACGTGCCCGCAACTATCACCACTCCTAAATCTATTGAGTCTCCTCTACCAGAGACTGTCAGTGGTTTATCAATAACCACTCCTCATGCTAATGCTACTGTCCGAAGGGAGAGTGTAGAGCAAATTGAGCATAGTCTTGGTGCTAACAAGTTTGCCTCCTTGGCTTTTTCCGAAGGAGAAGAAGATTCACCAGATTTAGACAAAGAGTCTGCCTCGAGAGATCTTATGACACCTTCAGAGAAAAGAATCTTTCGAGAAAGACCGGTTAAACCATCAATAAAAGTAAGTTAAGGAGATGAATTGACAAGTCACAAGTGGTGGACGGGGAAACCGAGGTCGTGGGAACCAAAGTGGACGTGGCTAGTCTCAAGCTAATTTATCACTAAATTCAATCGAAGCGAAAGATTCTATTGCATCTGATACATCCAATGTATCCAAAGCTTTTCACTTCTTGTAATCTTTTTACAAAAACTGCATGACTTTGTGTCATGGCTTGTAATGGTTTTCATAATAAATAAAACTATGATTCAACCCGCGCAAGNCCTGTTTTGCAACGATTTTACAACGATATATGTCGTTGCAAAAGGGGTGTTTTCTTGTAGTGGGAGTGTCAGTGGATCCCGAGAAGATCGCATCGATAACCACTTGGCCTACTCCTAAGAGTGCTACCGAGGTTCGCAGTTTTCTGGGATTAGCAGGTTATTATCGAAAGTTTGTAGAGGGATTCGCAAGTACGGCAAACCAATGACTCGTCTCACAGGAAAGGATGTGAAGTTCGAGTGGACAGAAAAGTGTGAGAGGAGCTTCCAGAAGTTGAAAAGTCATTTGACAGAGACACCAATATTAGTATTACTAAAGACAGGACTACCATATGTGGTGTATACAGATGCTTCATGAACAGGATTGGGTTGTGTTTTGATGCAGGACGGAAAGGTCATCGCTTATGCATCCAGGCAGTTGAGGCCGCATGAGACGANTCCTCATCAATAATTTTAAAAGACAATTATATCATTTCCTATTTCAATTATCTTTTTTTATTTGTAATGACATTTCATGTAATGACTTACAAAACAAAGTTCATTTTCAAAAATGTCTTCTTAAATAATATTATAAAGATAGGTCGGTAAAAAAAAAAAACAAATACTACTAGTATTCATATCTGTTATGTGATCGAAAAATACCATGATTATTGAGCAGAATTCGAAATAAATAAGATGGTCGAATTGCTCGGATTTGTTAGCGCAAGTAGCTTTGCCAATTGTCATCTCTGTAAAAATTTTGAGCATGGGAGTTTAACTCTACCTCTCCGCAAGAATTGAGAAAAGGTACAGTGGACATGTTGACAGAAAAAAAAAAAAATAGGATTGAATTATGTTACGTTCTCTTGAGCTCTGTATTCAAGATTCCTTTCTACAAAGTTTGTCACAGTAATAAAAAAAGGGTTGAATATCTTTGATCGAATAAAAAGACAGTTATTTTCTCTAAGATGTGTGTATATATAATCTAATTTTATTATTAGGGTGATAAAACATCCGACATGATTAGCAAAGGTGTTAGGGATGATCGCATAGTACTTGAGATATTCGAATCGAGTCAATAAAAAAAATTCAATTACATTGTCAACTCTAAACGAGGCCAATAAAAAACTGTGAGACAAAATTAATTGGAACTTGCGCAGTCAAATGATTTCTAGTCATGCCCTATAAACACTCCGGCACGCCCACGAAGACATTGGTATTAAGCTTATTTGACACTAATAAAAGTTAATTTAGCAGCAAATTGCAAATTAAGTAAAATTACCAAGAAAGCCCTTCAAAAATCGAGAGGCCAGAAGAAATATGGAAAGTTCTAAATTTTTTTTTTCTTTTCTCAGAATCAAAGAATGTGGTCTCCTCTGACAATTATAAAGCATCAGAACAATGGGAATAAAAAAGAAGGCATTCAACAAGTCGTCTTGTGATGTAACAGTTACCAGAGGCTTAAGCACATTCTAGATATTGATTGATCAAAGTCAATAAAGTTAAGTAATTAGATGTTTTTAGAAAAATGAAAGTTAAAGTAACTTATGTACGAGAATTATTTATCCTCTTTTACATCACTTTTCCAAAACCATACCGTTTCTTTCCCTCCACGGAAACCATAATGTGATATATGTTTGTATCGATCGTTCTTTTATTCTTCGAAATCTCTGCGACCATTTTTGAGATTTGAAGGCATTCAGATTATATTTGGCTTTTACGTTTTACAATTTACTATATTAAAACACTACTCATGCGACAATTTAAATGAAAACATAAATTACGTATTATAACATCTAAGCGTAAACTGTATTTACGAATATAAAACACTATTTTTATATTAAAAGTATTCCTGTTTAATTAAAGAATACGAAAGTAAGGAAATCTTTGTTTTAGAAATAAGGAATAAAACATTAGAGCATCTCCAATAGGGGTTTTTAGGTGGGGTTCTTAATGCAAAAAAATTAAAATTAAATAAAAAAGTTAAGAACGGGTTCTTAAATAAAAACTTTAAGAGTTGGTTCTTAGGTGGGTTTCTTAGCCACGTGTCGATGATAATTCGCCGGATTTTTTTTTTACGTTTTTTTTAACTTTAACTTTAAAAAAAAAATTAACTTTTTTTTAAAAAACTTCTTCTTAACTTCAACTTTAAAGAAGTTGTTTCAAATTTTTCATGTATGTTTCAAATTTCATTCAATGCAATATATTTTATGTTTTATTCAAGAAAATAAACTCTTCTTAAAATAAAATAATTTTCATAATTTTTTTTTTTATTAAGAACCTCATCAGAGGTTCTACCATTGGAGGAGAAAAAACAAATTAATGAAGTTGTGGAGTTTTTAGATAAAATTTATAAATAAAAAATTGGTAAGAACCCATTGGAGATGGTCTTAGAAACGGGTCAAACACAAATTTATTATGGAGATCCGACCAAGATACATATATATATATAGTTTTTTTCCCGATAAAATATATTTTTAGGTTCGCCACTAGATAGCTCATAGCATAAACAACGATGGGGCTTCTCACATTATTACTGCCATCAGACCAAATTAAATTTGCAGACACAGGTTGTTCTATTCCGAGACTATCGCCTGAAACAGTCACCCTAAAAGACTGCTTCTCATTCACAGACTTCATAGACAGAACATTAGGGGACACCTCGATGGAGAGTTTAGATCCAGGACTTGTGACTACCTTTGCTTTGTATGTAGAATTTGGCGTACCGACATTGGTGACAGTTCTTTGGAAAGTTACTTTGAACGATCCTGTTCCGGACACTTTAGCTGACATCGTTGGATATTTGAGGTTTCTTGGTAATGTCTTGGAAAGTTCTTCCGTGCAAGTGCTGTTGTCTCCAGAGATAATTCTTAAGTTCTTACTCGTGTAGTTTAAACCGCAGAGAAAGGCGATGTGGTCTGCTTTGGTCGATTCATAGACTAGTCCAGGATTAGTAGCAGCTATTGGGTCCACATGGCCAGCTCCATAAGCAAACTCGGTTGATGCAAAGCCAGGACCAGAAGCATTCATCGGCCAAGCTATAAAATTAGGAGATCATCCATGGGTTTCTTGCGGGACAAGTAAGTTTGTTTTTCTTGGTAAAAATTTTTGATCTAAAGTTTTTCTTACCGGTTGTCATGATGGCAGATTGGATCATGGAAGGAGACCATTTAGGATTAAAAGTCTTGACATAGGCGGCCACGCCTGCAACATGTGGACAAGCCATTGAAGTTCCAGACATAACAGAGAACTTTATACGTCTGGAGTCAAACTTGGTTTCAGTTGGTGAACTGTCAGGTGAATACGCAGCGAGGATCTCCACTCCTGGTGCTGTTATATCCGGCTGCATTTTCAATCCATTATTGTCTCTCAGAGCTAGAAATAAAGAGACTAGTAAACTAATTACCTTGAGAATATCTGAAACGATGGTGCTTGGACCGCGAGAAGAGAACGAAGCAACGAGAGGAGCTCTCTGATTAGAAATTTCATCACTTTTCAGAACAGTCGCTTTTGGTTCTCTGCACATACACACAGACGAAAAAAACAATAAAGATTTTTAAGAATTTAACGTATATATGTAGCGTATAAAACATAGATTAAATCGTTAATTACTTTGTCAATTTCATGTAAGAGACAACCGATTTGTAGTCATCATCGGATAAAAAAGAGACTGGGAAAGAGCGGACAAAAGCGTGGTCCGGTTCAGGGTTCTTAACAATGGATCCAACAGCTCCCAATTTTTGAGCTTCTATTGGACCTTCTGAAGAATCACACAGCACAATCTTTCCTTTCACGACTTTTTTGTCTAAACACTTTGGCTCGCATAACCTGGAAGAAGAAACAAAAATCTCATCACAATTTAGAAATGTAAAAACAGTTTCCGCTACCAAAAAAAACAAAAACTAAGGGTTTCTTGGACAGGAAGTTACTTAGCCTTATCCTCGTCACATGTACTCAAAGCAGCAGATTTTCCATAAACCAGAGGATACTTGGTTCCATTAAGATCGTATGTATTCACTGATCTTCCCTGTTTCATCAGAACATAAGAGCCATTTGGTTAGACAGACAAAGATACTATTACAAAAGAGATTAGACTGTTTCTTGATACGCACGACAAGGGTTTTGCCATCTCCAAGAACAACTTTAGCCATAAACGCACGGTTCGTGACGCTGGCTGCAACCCTAAAAACCCACGGTGCAGTGCTCGTGACCGTGCTGATTTTCGGACCGTCATTACCGGCTGAGTTAACAGTGAGAATTCCTTTAGCCAGAGCGTGAAATGCCCCAATCGCTTTAGGATCCTCCTCAAACGGTGGAATGTTATCGAGCACGATGGAGATTGTTATAATGTCCACACCGTCAACGATTGCGTCGTCAAACGCAGACATAATTGCTTCTCCGCCGCAACCTTCATCGTCGCAGACTTTGTAAACGGCGATTCGGGCGGCTGGAACGCCACCTCTCGCGGTTCCATTTCCGAGCCCGAAAAAGTTTGTGTCTGCCACAGCGTTTCCGGCGGCCGTTGACGCCGTGTGCGTGCCATGTCCCGAGTAATCCGTCGCAGACTCTTTCCCATTAGATTCGGCTGTGTAGTCTCTTGCCCCAATGATTTTGCTTCAAATAGTGAGAAATTGTGGTTTGAAGATTAAAAGAGTGCACCTAATTTGTTCGACGAAATTCTGCGGTGAAGGGACGTAAAGTGTGTATACTTGTTGCAGGTAAAGTTTTTGTCGCCGGCCCAAGCGCCCTTCCATTTTTTAGGAGAAGGACCAAAGCCATGGTCGGAAAAGCTGTCCGATTCGGGCCGGATTCCACTGTCGATGACTCCGATGATGGTATCGCTCTCAATGCTAGGGCTCCGCTTTGTCCTGCTGCCTTCTTTGAGACCCATGAAGTTCCAAGACGACGTCGTTTGGAGTTTCATTTTTTTGCTTGGGAACACAGACACAACTCCTCCATTCCTACGAAGAACATTACATAATGTTATATAAAAACAACACATAAACAATACTCCGCGCACATAAACATTACATAGAAAACGCGCAAATAACTATTTTGTTAATTTTGATACAAACTTTAGACTATTTTCATAATTGTCCCTATTCTTGTTGTTGTGGTGGAAAATCAGCGTATACCGATTGGTTTTATATATCTATTATTACTAATAAAAGTTGATGCTATAGGCCTCTAAAACTGTCCATATATGATTTTAAACAATCGATTTTGGTCCACATCAGCGTTTGGATAAATTCATACTTGCCAAATATAAAAAAGGAAAAACGTCTAAAACGACAAATAATAAAAATTACTCAAAATAATGAGTTTAAAAAAATAAGAAAATCATGTCTTAATTTCCTATTCTATTAAATTCATTCCATATTCATCTATTGTCTTGGTTACAAATTAAATTGGTCATAAATCTCATAGCATGAGTTGTGCTTATTAATTTGTTTTCGACCTATAATTAAATGGTCACATCGAATGTTAAACAACCACTAATAATTGTCTACGTATGTTTTTGAATTCAAATCTATTTGAACATTAAATTGTTAAGATGATATTGTTTGATGATAAAACAATAAATGAAAATTAAAAAGTTGATGTTATATGCCTTTAAGGATGTCTACATCAGCTTTTAAACAATCAATTTTATTGGTCTACATCAATATTCAAATTTTAAAAAGTTTCCAAATTCTAATATGATTAATAAAAATAAGTTTTGGATTTTGGTTCGGATTTTGGGTCGGTTCGGTTGATTCGGATTGAATAAAACTCTAGCCGAACTCAACCGAAATAAGTTTGGTTCGGTTTGTGTTCGGTTTGGAATAAAAAAAAGTTTCGGATTTTGGGTCGGTTCGGTTGATTCGGATTGAATAAAACTCTAGCCGAACTCAACCGAAATAAGTTTGGTTCGGTTTGTGTTCGGTTTAGATTAAGTTCGGTTTGGTTTAGTTTGGTTCGGTTGTAATTTGGTTTGGTTTTAGTTCGGTTTTTAAAAAATCAACTTATAAAAACAAGAATCCTAACGAAAAGTAAACAAAACGAAGCCATAAAAAAACTTTCCCGTTCGGGTTGAGAAAAACTTCAACCGATTGGGTTATATATAGAATATGGTTTGGTTTGTGTCGGTTTAAGTTCCGTTGGTTCGGTTTGGTTCGGTTCGGTTCGGTTTTTTTGCCCACCCCTAGATTAAAGTAGCTAAGGAAGGAGAATAATTTTTGACTTTTTTGTTTTTTTTGTTGTTTTTATAGAAAACAAATATAACGAGAATGAAAATGAATATGATGAAAAAAACTTATTCACTCTGATTGAAAGAAGTAAGGTACAATCATTGAAAAATCATTTAAAAGTTACCACAACTAATATGCTACCAGACAAAAGTCCGGTATTTACCTCTTCAAGATAAAACTAACAAAAAATCGTTGATCTTTTGTGATTTTAAATTAGTTTCAAAATTCATTTCATATTCATCCATTGTCTTAGTTTCAAAATTAAAGTTTTCACGAATGTGAAAGCAAGAATTGTGTTTATTAGTTTTTTTTCAATTTAGTAGATTAAATCAGAAATTTGTTTGGTTAAATTAGCTTAGGAAAGAGAATAACTTTTAACTTTATTACTTTTTTGTTGTTTTCATAGAAAACATATATAACGAATATAAAACTGAAAATGATTAAAAAAAAAAAACTTATTTTCTTGATTTGAAGGATTGGTGTATAATATTTTATCTTCGTGTCAATACTATGGTTATTAAGTAGAATTTGATTATTTTGTTACACTTTTAGTTGGCTTTGGTATACTAACTTATAAATGTTTGACCATATAATACGTTTTTCAAACGGGATATAGATTCAAAACAAAACCGTTGAAACCTCATAAATTATATATAATTATTGAGATTAAAACTGCAAAATTTTTAATATATATTATTACAATCACCAATATACACAAAATAATATCTCAATAAATATAATTGCTCGCATATAATTTTTATCAAAATAATATTAAAACTATACCCACGCGTAGCGTGGATGCAAAACCTAGTGTCTTAAGAAAAATTCAGGATCATGTCAAGTCCGTCTCCTAAATATTACATTTAAGAAATTATAAGCAAACTAGATAAGCACTCGCATATATGCAGGTTTGTAATTTAATATTTTATAACCCGTGAAAAGATTTAAAAACGAAAAAATGAAAAACAAAATTAGATCACCGGTGAAAATATATAATACATAAATTTAGGAACAAAGTTTACGATGAAATAAATATATACATTGAAAGAAAATTTTGGTGAAGATGCAGTAAATAATTTTGGATATGATTATTGGACTTTTAATTTTTTGGTGTGTAGTTGACATATTACCAAATTGTGGTTTAGAATTATTTTCTTTTATGATTAATTTCCTTAACTAAATGGAAAATTTTGTCTTTTAGGATAATTTTTTTTTTTAATTTTAATTTTTAGTAACTTTACCTTTTAAGATTATGAATCGGTTATTAAATTTTCGAATTTTAAAGTTTTTTTTATTAATCGATTTTAAAATTTTCCAACTTTGACTTGACACGTGTCGGGATCAGGTGAATTATCAACTTTGAAACATTTAGTTTTATATAATAAGATTTTCTTATTCTAAGCTGCAATATGGTTTTTTTTTTTT
>PKMM01047552.1:243064-258980 GCA_002933915.1 Eutrema heterophyllum | reverse complement strand
ATATATATATATATATATCGATTTATATAGAAGTGAGATATTCCGGTAGTCAATCAAATTCAATCAATCTCCTCTGATTGTTTTTTTTTTTTGGTCAACAATCTCCTCTGATTGTTAATATAGAAAAATCTAGGAATTACCTTGTTTTAATAGAGAATATAATCTAATGAGTAGCTTATTATGCCAATACAAAATTTGGGTTATTTTGATAGATACCATTAGATTCAAACATAATTAAGAAAATTAAGTATGATATCAGTTTTTGGTAAAGAACAATGCAAAATAATATCTTTGCCAGATTTCCTTTGGACAGCAGAGAGACGAAAGAAAATAACTCCACACTAGAACATTTGAATCGCTGTCAAAACAAAATTAAGGACACCTGCAAAAATAACTTATTTTGTTTTTATTTTATTTTATAATTGGCTAAAATAACAGTTTTGATTATTCGGTAAGAAAATAGTATCATAAATTTGTTTTAGACAAAAATATTACTGCGCTAATCTCCGTCACGATTGGTGAAAAACTGTTGGCGACATCTCAAGTTTCTGGTAACACAGATTAGGCGCTACTTATCTAGGACAACAACAACATCCGACGTTGGTACGACAAATGCCTCTAACATAAAGCAACTTTCTTCTACAAAACGCAGTGCAACCTCTATCCCCTCCACGTTCACACGGATTGAATTTGAAACATTTACAATCTTCCTGCTTTATTCCAAAACCTATTTAATAATAATTGTTAATCCAATATGTACATAGATAAAAATAAATAAATAAATGTCCATGGTTAAAAAACAGAAAAATATAATAATAAGTTAATACCAAGAATACTAGTGGATGTCGCATGACAATGAACCGAAGATATGATGAAGAGGAGAGCGATAACATACGTGACTAACATTTTTTTGGTGATAACCATTTTCTATGATATTCTTTGAACAATCGGTTTTTGTTTTACATTTTTTTTTCTCTTTACTTTGGATGATTATATATATGTAAAAAAAATATACATGAAATGTCTGGTCAAAGATTTAAAAGAATTTTCCAATTTAGTTCAAAAGATTTATAGTCAAACAAATATAAATAAAACAATTTCTTTACCTAATTACGTTTGAACACTAATTATTGTCATAGTAATTATTTTATACACATATTAAAAAATTTAACATTTTTCACAAATTTAATTAAAATTTTGAAATAAATTTTGCAGATTCTAATGATTGTAACTTGCAACTGAAATTATTGGTAAAGATAAGATATAAATAGTTTATTAAAAAAAATAGTTGATGGCTCAATCTCTTTCATGAAAAATGTTGCTCTAGAGATATTTTTTGTTTAGAAAAGAATGTCAGTTCACTCACATCTGTTAAGTGACTTTTCGAACTACGGCGTAATTTTTCCTTTATCCAAAGTGAATAAACTTTATATTTAAATCATCGTCATTTAATCAGTATCTACAATTACGTTGAATATGAGCATATTTGTATATTTAAATCTTTTTTAATATGAGTGTAATATGCCAAAACAACACTTATATGAAACAGAAAAGTATTATTTATGGATTTATTATATTTAGTTGCTTTTTTAACAGTATTTATTTGATTATAGAAGCTAGAACAAATAAATAAAATCATATATTTTATATTAAAAGGACTTGCAATATAACATCTAATCATAAAATTTAATATTTCTAAAATTTAAAATTGATTTTCAAAAGTTATGTACATTTTCCACTAGAAATTTTAAATCAGATATTTAATTGCTTTTTAAATATACATTTTCCACAAGAAATTTTAAAACAGATATTTAATTTCAATTATTCATAGTTTTAAAAACATATTAAAAATAATTTCATTGTGAAATCAAATTAGTTTAAATTGTATAGATATTAAAAACTGCAGCTAATGATATTATTATTTAAATTGTATCTATTATTTCATCTCATAAAGTTTCTGAGGCATGAGCATAATGTCCATAACCGAAGTCTATACCCGAACCCGAACCGAATAAACCGAACCATATACTACTTCGGTTGTAGTGATATAACCGATTGGATTTTAATCTCAGGTTACTTCGGGTATGGGTTCGGTTAAAACCGTATAACCGAACAACAACCGAACCATATACACACATATCGTAAGCATATACACTTTTTCGATTGATCTTCTTCAGCGATATTACTTTCCCTAATAAAACCCATAAAAATAAAATAAAAAACAAAACACTCTGGATCCTTCATCTTCTTCAAGCTTTCCTTCTCCTCCTTCGGGGATTTCTAGAAATCGATCTCAGGTATGTCTTCGTTGCTTCATCTCTCTTTTTTTACTGCTCTCTACCACGAGACTCGGAGCTTTTCTTAATTTGGGAATTTTTCTTTAGTGGGTTTTTTTTTCGTTTTTTTTATCTCAAGCTGCTGTGTCGTCTTAATTTATGATCTAACCGTTGAAAATTTGTTCTTTTCTTCGTTGAATTTCGGTTCCATTTGCTGAGTGTTTCCGATGATGACTATGTGGCTTGTCAATTTGAGATGAGTTTGTTTTTTATTTCAATCTCTTGCTGGAGCTAAGCTCGTAAAGTTTAGTGGCTTGTCAATTTGAGTTGAGTTTGTTTCTGATTTCAATCTCTTGTTGGAGCTAAGCTCGTAAAGTTTAGTGCTTTTCGAGTTCACTTTTCTGGAATTTTATGGGTTTGTTTTCTTCCCAATTTGGGTGATTTTAATCAGTAGTTTGAGATGATTTTGATTCTGATTTCAATCTCTTTGTGGAGTTTCAGTGATGTCTTGTGTTACTGTCACTGAATAAAAGGTTTTGCTTTCAATTTTTAGCGTGACTTTTTGTTATTATCTTGAACTCGTTTGTTAAACGTAAGACACTGATTAGTGATTATTCTCTTGTTATCTTCTTTGTTCATCTGTTATATGTATTTCTCTTGTTATCTTCTTTGTACTTTAAATAACTTTTCATGTTCTAACTTTCAGATGGATTCATCACCTTCAAACCAAAATAACAATCAAAACGGCAATCAACAACAAGATGATCGAGGGAAACGGAAAGTAACATCTGATCATGATGCAAGTGGAGCAACTTCTCAGCCTAGAAAGAAGATCCTTCCACCAAGGTCCAACGTAAGGGCTCATTACACAGAGGATCACACAATCGTAACAAGTGTATCTGCAACTACTGCAAGCATGAATACTCATGTAATCCAAAGTCAGGGACTTCAAACCTTATAACTCATCTTCTAATATGCAAGCAATACAAGGCATGGGTAGAGGGTGAAGCTTCAATTCAACCAATTATTAATGAAGAAGGAGGTCTGAAGGATGCAAAAGTGACTAAGGAGGTTTTTAAGGAAGCATCAAATGAGATGCTTGTGCTAGGGGAGTTGCCATTGGCTTTCATTGAAAGTGTGGCTTGGAAATACTTCTGCAACAATGTTGGTTTCTATGATTAAACGCTTATTTGGGGATTTGATAGGTTATCTTTAATGGAAGTTAAAATTGGGGATTTGATAGGTTATCTTTAATGAAAGCAATTTGATTTGATTTTGTTGTCAAGAGATTTGTTATGTAAGTAAATTAAACGTAATGAACAAAAAGGATTCAATGTTTATAGGAAAGTTAGATAACATCTGTCTCAAGAGAGTGTGATAGAAAGTTGGTAGCATCTGTCTATTTATTTGGGTTTTTGATTCTATTTTATTTGTTTTGACTGCAAGATAAACATGTACAAGCCTCATTCAAGAAGGACAGCAACAAGAGACATTGTTTCAATGTACGTAAAAAGGAAAGCAGCTTTGAAGGAATGGTTTTTAAAAAATAAGCAAAGAGTATCACTTACAACTGACATTTGAGTGTCTTCTACAACAGGTAATTGTTTTTATTTACATACAATAAGTTCATTTTCATATCTAATCTCCTTTGTACAATCTTCATATCCGCAGGTGCTAGTTATATGGTCATCACTGCACATTATATTGATGCATATTGGCGTTTGAAGAAGCTGATCATAGGCTTCAAATTCGTCTCGGATCACAAAGGTCAGACAATATCAACTGTGCTTCTTGATTGCTTAGCTGGGTGGGGAATAGAAAAGGTTTTTTGTGTGACCGTGGACAATGCAACTGCCAATAGTTCTGCTTTGAGGAAGTTTCATGCTTCTTTCTCTTTAGTATCTCCTGATTCCTTTGTGTTAGATGGCGAGTTTATGCATATGAGATGTTGTGCTCATATTATTAACCTGATTGCGAAGGAAGGGTTAGATGACATAACTGAGAGTGTAGAAGCCATCCGTAATGGTGTCTTGTATGTTAGATCCAACACAAATAGGTTAAATTCATTTCAACAGAAGGTTGATTCTGCTAAAATGACAAGAGGAAGTTTGCTATTGGATGTAAAAACTAGATGGAATTCAACCTATTTGATGATAACAAAGGCACTTAATTTCAAGGCAGCATTTGCTAAGATGGAGACAGAAGACAAGCTCTACAATGACCACTTCTTGGAGTTTAACAATGGAGCTAAAAGGATTGGGCCTCCACAATGGACTGATTGGACAAAAGTTGAGAAGTTAGCAAGGTTCCTTATCATCTTCTACAACGCAACATTGGTAGTCTCAGCTTCTTCTTCTTTGAATTCACACAAGTGTTATGGTCAGATAGTGACCATAGCCACCAATTTGAAAGATCTGAGTAACAGTTTTGAGACTGAGTTGAAGGTAAAGGCAGATGAAATGTTGAGGAAACTTGATAAGTATTGGGACGGTATAAAGAACATCAATATGATGTTGATAGTGGCGACTGTGTTTGATCCTAGGAAGAAGATGCAGTACGCTAAGCTGTGTTTTGATGAGCTGTATGGGAAAGATACTCCAGACAGTAAGTACATGTATAATAAAGTCAATGATCTTCTTAAAAGTTTGTTTGAAGAGTACAATGGCAGATACATGAGAGATTCTCAGTTTCAACATTCTCAAGGTCAGTCTCAAGGCCAGTCTCAGTCTCAAGGTCAGTCTCAAGGTCAGTCATCTCAGCCTACTCATAGTACTCAAGATCAAGGTGGAGAAAGAATGGAAGTGGTGGAACCAGAATTAGGTTATAGAAATATTGATTGTCAATACGATGAGTTGCTACATCAGATAGGAGTTCGAGACACAAGAGATGAGTTGGATATATATCTGAAGGATGATGTTGAGAATCCTATATTGATGCCTGGAACAGAGTACGATGTACTCTCGTTTTGGAGTCTCAACAGTGGCAAGTATCCAATTTTATCTGAGGTTGCTCGTGATGTTCTTGCAATGCAAGTCTCTTCTGTCGCATCTGAGAGTGCATTTAGCACTAGTGGTAGAATCATTGACCCATATAGGAGTTGTCTAACTCACTATATGATTGAAGTTCTGATGTGTACAGAGCAGTGGATGAAACAAGACATTCAATTTAAATCAAAGGTGCGTACAAATCAACAAATAATTGATGAAGTTGAGTATGAAGATGAGCTTCAGCAAGGTACATTTTCTTATCTTGTGTTATATGTTAATTTAATTCCTTATTAGATGTTTAACTTCTTTAATAATCTGTTTTAATTTTTTTGTTTGCAGAGTTTGAATTTGAAAGACTAGCTTATTATGAAGAGTGAAGACTAAATGACTTTGCTTGTCTCGGAATCAAGGTAAATTACCCAATTGGATCAACTCATTCTGCCCAGGCCTAGATACAGCCATTTAGCTTGTATCTTGCATTTAGGTTCCGAAGGTTCTTCCTCTTGGTTCTATCTTATTCTGAAGATTAAGACTTTGTTTTTTTATCTTGGTTTGCATTTGTTTTGGATCTTCCTTCTCTCTTTTATGTTCTTTGAAGTTGTTTGGACTTAGAAATTTGGAATCATGAATTAGTACTCTCTTTTTATCATCGGTTGTTTTTTGGATTTTTGGTTACTTCAATTGCAAATAGGTATTTCGGTTGGAAAAAACCGAACCGAAACCGAAACCATTGATATTTCGGTTACATTTGGATTTTATATACACTTAGGAAACCGAACCGAACCGAACCCGAACCGAACATCAAAAATATCCGATAGGACCTTACACCTCTACACCCGAATAACCGAACAACCGAATAAACCGAACCGAACCCGAATGGACATCCGAACGCCCAGGGCTATCAGAAAGAATACTTAATTTTAAGCACAACAACATATGTTGTCAGCATTACAACGGCCTTGGCCTGGCCCTGGTCTAAGCTTCATTCTCGTACAAAACGCGGTGCAGCCTCTTTCCCCTCCGCCTACACCCAATTAATGTTCAAATGCAATTATGCGTGAAAATAATTTTCTTTATTTTTCATTTGACTATAAATCTAATGTGTAGCAATTATAATCATTCTCCTTTATTCCAAAACCTATTGAATAAAATAATCATTAAACCGATATATACATTTAAAAAAACAATAAAATTATGTCTATAATATAGAAAGAAACTAAAGTAGAGAGTATAATAAGCCAGTACCAGAAGTGCTATCAGAGGTATGGCAATGAACAAAAGATATATATGACAAAGAGGATGGTGAGAGGAAATGCAACAAAAAATTTCTTGGTGATAGCCATTTTATGATATACTCTTTCTTTTTGTTTACGNATTAGGAAACGTAGATATGAATCACGCTTCGGTTATACTTTGGATTTTGGTTAATAACCGATCCGAAACCGAAACCGAAGAAACATGAAATAAAAAATCGATCGGTTATTTAGATATATCCGAAGCCTAAATGGTTCGGTTAGATCGGTTCGGGTTCGGGTTCGGATTTCGGGTATGGATTATGTGCCCAGGCCTATAAAAGACAAACATACATAATTAATATCGACAGAGTCTTCTAATTTATTTCTTTATATTACATAAAATTTACAGAATCTTCTAATTTACTTCTTTAGATTTATAGTCAAATGAAAAATAAAGAAAATTATTTTCACACATAATTGCATTTGAACATTAATTGGAAAGTTTTTATTTGCATATATTTAAGAGAAAATTTCCAAAATAAATAAATACAACCTATTGCAGTTTTCCTCTTAAAAGACCTAGTAAAAATTTAGATGTATTTTGGAATCTCATCATGAAGGTCTTAGTCAAGCACAAGGTAACGAAAACATAATATGAAGAATTACAACAACGATAACGAATATCATGCGAGAAAGTGAATCTCATATAAATTGGAAAGAATACGAGATTTGAGCCCTCGCTGGTTTTGACTTTTGAGACTAAGTTTAGGAATTTATACGCCATGAAAATATGAAAGTTTCCTTTTCTCCATATTTTCCATAACTTGTTTCTTCCTCATCATCGCTCTATAGCCCCGATATGTGTATATCCCCTTGGTATGTGAATAAGATATATGGACTCTAAGATATAGTAATAAAAACTATTACAATGTATGATGACGAAAAAGGTGAATGATGGTGTTGGTAGAAAGATGTGAACTAAAGTGCCTTTATCAGTAAGCACCATCTGTATAAACAACAATGTGGCTTCTCACATTATGGGTGCCATCAGACCAGATTAGATTTGCAGAAGAAGGAAGTTTTGGGAAGAGGTCACTGCCTGTAATAGTCACCGTGAAAGACTTCTTCTCGCTTACCGTCTTAAAAGACAGCGCACTAGGCGAGACCTTGACGCTGAGCTTAGATCCGTGATTTAGGACCACCTTTGATTTGTATGTTGAGTTGGAAGTACCGACATTAGTGACGGTTCTGTTGAAAGTCAAAGTGAAGGAGCTACTAGATCCCAGCAGTTGAGCCGACATGGATGGATAGTTGAGGTTTCTTGGTGAGGTTTTGTTTTCTTTAGTGCAAGTAACTGTTTCGCCGGATATGAGTTTAAGGGTATCCGCAGTGTAGTTCAAGCCGCAGAGAAAAGCGAGGTGGTCTTCTTTGTTAAATTCATAGACAAGTCCAGGATTTAAAGCGGCTATTGGGTCAATATGGCCAGCTCCATAAGCAAACTCCGTTGATGCAAAGTCAGTTCCAGTAGCATTCATTGGCCAAGCTGCGAGATTAGGAGATCAAGGAAAATAAAGACTTTATATAAGCCAGTCAATGGTTTCTTGCGAAAGAAGAAAGCCTCTTTTGGTTTCCAGTTTTCTTGTGGGAGAAGAAAGCCTCTTTTGGATTTCTTGTTGATCAAGAAAATAAGTTAACTCTATAAATGGATATAATTTTGCTTACCGGTCGTCATGATGGCAGATTGGATCATGGAAGGAGACCATTTAGGATTAAAAGTCTTAACGTACGCGGCCACGCCTGCAACATGTGGACAAGACATTGAAGTTCCAGAGATAACAGAGTATTTCACACGTCTGATGTCAGTCTTGCTCTGAGACGGTGAAGCATCAAGTGAATAAGCAGCGAGGATCTCCACTCCCGGTGCTGTTATATCCGGCTACAATTCATCCATCATTGTCTCTACCTCAAACAAGGAAGAAAAAGAGAACCAATTTCATACCAATTTTTTTATGTTTATACCTTGAGAAGATCAACAGCGATAGTGTTTGGACCACGAGAAGAGAAGGAAGCGACTTTAGGAGCTGTCTGATTAAAGAATGCTTCAGTTTTTAGTAGAACAGTCGCTTGCGGGGACCTGAGAAAACATATATAGAGATAAAGAGAATCTAGAGAACATGCAAAGAGTAGGAAACAGAGAGAAGGTCGTTTGGTACTTTGTAGAGTTAATGTAAGAGACGAGAGAGTCAAAGTCATCTTGTGACAGAGCAGAGAGTGGCAAAGGGCTGACGGAGGCATAGTCTATTTTACGGTTCATAAGAATGGCTGCAACAGCTCCATTTGATTGAACTTCGTCTATATCAAAGTCTTCCGATTGACGACACAATACGATTTTCCCCTTCACGAGGGTTTGATCTAGACACCCTTGCCCACATTCCCTGAAATACAACTCCCATCATCAATTATAAGTTAGAAAGTATATTTCCATGTCATTTGCACTAAAAATGGTGTTTCTTGTGAAGGAAGGAACTTACTTGGCGGATTCCTCCTCGCAAGTAGAGAAACCAGCTGATTTTCCATACACCAGAGGGTATTTCTTTCCTTTCAGATCGAAAGTGTTCACTGATTTCCCCTGTGAAGAACCGTCATTGGTATATAAAGAGACAAAGATAACTATGATCATAGAAATAAGAACGTCTCTTGAAACTTACGACAAGTGTCTTGCCGTCTCCGAGAACAACTTTGGTGACAAACCCACGGTTTGTGGTGCTGGCTGCAACGGTTAAGAACCACGGCGCTACGCCTGAGACCGTACCTGCTTTTGGACCGCTGTTACCGGCTGAATTCACGGTGAGAATCCCATTGGCCATAGCGTGAAAAGCTCCGATTGCGATCGTGTCGTTAATGTACGTTAATGCGATATCTCCCCCCATAGAGATGGTGATGAGATCCACACCGTCAGCGATTGCGTCATCAAACGCAGACAATATATCTGCCGAACTACATAAGTCGAGGCAGACATTATAAATGGCGATTCTAGAGGCCGGAACACCACCTCTTACCGTTCCATTGCCGAGTCCAAAGAAGCTTATGTCCTCAACTGCGTTTCCAGCCGCCGTGGACGCGGTGTGTACCGTGGCCATCATAATCCCTAGCACCTTCTCTTGTGTAGTCTCTTGCCCCAATCAACTTGCTGAAAAATAATAGAGAGAGCAATTTCTACCTAAAATAAGTTTGTTATAAGGATAGAAACTATGGTTCGATGATTTCAAACTAATTTTTCGCATCTGAAAATAAATTAGCAAAAAAAGAAATATTTAAATATTTTTCAATAGAAAACTTTTTTGGTTTTTCATAAATTTGTTTTGTAAGATGTAAACGCAAACGGAATTTCTTTTTCCGTTGTGGTTAACAAGTGACAATTTAAAAAGGAAAATGTTTCTAGTCGTGAGTTTATTTGACAATATACACATCAAATATAAATGTATACGCAAACACAAACATAAACAAATAACCTAGGACAAAGAGATTTTACTTATTGCAAGTGAAGTTTTTGCCGCCAGAACAAACAAGTTTCCATTTCTTTGGAGGAGGACCAAATCCTTTGTCGGAGAAGCTTTCGGATTCCGGTGTGATCCCACCATCGATGACCCCAATAATGGTATCACTCTCCACGGTCGGGTTCCTCTTGTCCTCTTTCCTTCCTTTAATCGCATGAAGTCCCAAGACATCGTCGTTTGGACTTTTAAGTTCTTGTGCGGGAACACGGACACAACTCCCTCCATTTCTAATTATCAATGGAACCAAGAGGGTAAGTCCATGAGAGCACCCACATCGGTGTCTCAACCAAAAAAAAATTAAATTCTTTTTAATTAAATTAAAAAAAAATATGGACCAATAAAAAANCATGCATTAACCGTTTAAAAACAAATCTTCTGGTTCTATTTGTTTACAATTCTATATGGAAAACAAAAATCTAGTATTGCATTAATTAAAAAAATCTATTTTGAGACAAATTTATCTAATATATCATTGTATTTTTACATTTTTTAGGAAACATATCTATAAAACTTAACATTTATGCTCACAAATAGTTATTGTCGCTGTAAAAATTGGTTGAATGTTTTAATCTTGACCTCCCTAATCTGCCTTCAATGCTTTCCCATGACCCCTAATCTAGCTTTTGAAAAAACAAAAAATTTGTAAAAATAAATATGATCCTCTAACATCGGATCATATTCCAAGATATGCGTTATTTTATTTTAGTTATGTGTCCAATACTTTTTTTTTACTTTCCAAATTTATTTCTTATTTTTTTTTATTCATTACACTACTTGAAAAGTTTACTATATTCACAAATTTCCATTTATTAAAAATTATTATTTATTCGTGTTACTTAATCTTTATTCGTTTATTTATCATAATTACGTTTCATTCTTCCAAAATTTACTTATATTTTGAATTTTAGTGAGAAATATTATTCATTTTGTTACATCTTTCAAAATGTGGGTTTAAATTTTGTGTATATATTATCAAATTAAAGATTTCGTTCAATTTGTATATAAATAATAAAACAAAAATAAATATATAAATATTGTGTAAGAAATTTATGATTTTTGCATATGTTTTTTTTCTATTTTTCGTATCTTATATTTATATGATTTTTTATTGATAATTTATTTTATATAGATGTTGACCCCGGTAAAATACAATCCTGGGTCCGCCATTGCTGATATACACATGTAAATCTGATGTCACAAATTATATTCCAACTCACATACTTATAATCAAAACAAATCATTTCATTGTATTATAAGATTAATCAGGTCGAAGAACACTCACTGGCTACTCTTTCTCGTTCTGAATCGGTGAGCCTGGCCGCGAACCCGTTGAAACTCCTCTTATAATTTCTAACCAATCGACCCTCAATCGAACTGGAATATATAACGATCGAACCATTATTGTAAGTGTTAGAATCTTTATACCGATTTCTTACATTAATTTTAACTACTTGATATGATTAGAAGATAATTTAAATCAAATCACATATACCTCTCTCCAGTTACCTCTTGAAGAATATTCATGTGAACAGACATTGGTGTGTAGTCTCCACCAGGTGGAAGTGATCCCATGTAGACGACATACACCTTTATGGATTATTAATTAACATCATGTATGATGGATCGATGATCATAGCGATATATACAATAGATTTAACTATAAAAATATACCTGTTGGTCTTGAGGATCATTTGTGACTCCTGAGACTGAATTCAAGAACAAGGCAAGGAGACAAGAGAGGAGGCAAGAGAAAGTTACTCGTTTACCCATTTTTTTATAAAATTATCTAGAGTTAAGTCTCTAATTTCGATGGAGATCAATATGAAAGGATGTATACATAGTAGAGAGTTAGATCATGCATTAACCGTTTAAAAACAAATCTTCTGGTTCTATTTGTTTACAATTCTATATGGAAAACAAAAATCTAGTATTGCATTAATTAAAAAAATCTATTTTGAGACAAATTTATCTAATATATCATTGTATTTTTACATTTTTTAGGAAACATATCTAGGTGATAAAAATTAATTTGATAAAAAAAAAAAGAGAATTTTATCTAATGATATCATTTTTGTATGTTTACGTTTTTAGGAAACATATCTAGGTTGTTCTTTTCTTTCCGTGGGAAAGCCTTATTGAGCCATGATAGGGAAGTGAATTAGTAACGTTTTTAGAATCCTCACAAAGATTGATTTTCTCTTCATTTAGTCTTTTGCACAAACATAAAGAAAATCTGGTAAGAAGAAACTAATTAGATTAATACTTATGACTTTTTACTATACCATCAAGTGAGCATTAATTTTTTATAAAATGTACGCCTGGTGTTTTTGATATATTGTTAGTTTATCAAATAAAACATAATTTCATTAGTTCGTTGATTTTTATAAGTGATATATGTTGAAATGTCATGTTATTATAAATTGTGCCAACAAAGTCTGTTGAAGGAATGACAAAGCAGAGACTTGGTAAAATAAATTTGTTTCGAAACTAATGTGTCTTCTTTTAAAACAACAATAAATCTGTCAACTATAAATGCCATCAGACCAGATTATAGATTTGGAGACAAGCCAGATAATTAGTTCTACACGACATTCTCACTTACTTTTATAAACAACAATGGGGCTTCTCACATTATGAGTGCCATCAGACCAGATTAGATTTGCAGAAGAAAGCAGTTTTGAGTCGAGATGGCTGCCTGTAACAGTTACCGTGAAAGACTTCTTCTGGTTCACCTTCTTAAAAAACAGGACTCTGGGCGAGACCTTGACGTGTAGCTTAGATCCGTGATTTAAGTCAACTTTTGATTTGTATTTAGAGTTCAGGGTACCCACGTTGGTGACGGTTCTGTGGAAAATCACGGTGAAGAAGCTTTTAGATCCCGACAATTTCGCCGACATTGAAGGATAGTTAAGGTGTCTTGGTAAGGTTTTTCCAGTGCAAGTGACAGCTTCACCGGATATGAGTTTCACGGTAGTTGCATTGTACTTCATGCCGCAGAGGAAGGCAATGTAGTCTGCTTTAGTCGAGTCATATACGAGTCCAGGATTAGTAGCAGATATCAAGTCGACATGGCCAGCTCCATAAGCAAACTCGGTTGATGCAAAGCCATATTTAGAAGCATTCATCGGCCAAGCTGCGAGATTAATTAGGAGACCAAAGAAGAACCGAGTGTCAAACAAAAGTTGATGGCTTTCTTGGGACACAAGAAAAATATGCATGCTTTACCCCAGGTTATAATTTTTGCTTACCGGTTGTCATAATTGCAGATTTGATCATGGAAGGAGACTATCGAGGATGAAACGTCTTATGTACGTGGCCACGCCTGTAACGTGTGGACAAGACATGGAAGTTCCGGAGAGAACAGAGTACTTAACACGTCTTGTGTCAAAAACACTTGAGGACGGTGAAGCCACTACAAAGAAAACATTGGCGACTACAAGTAGCGACTAAGTATATAGTCGCCAAAAATTGCGACTAAATTGCGACTAAATTGCGACTATTTGGCGACAAATACAATTTAGTCGTAATTAAGTCGTTAAATTACGACCAAATAACATAGTCGCTAAATTAGTCGTTATTTTACGACTAATTTATGACTACATTTCAGACGCATAGTAATAGTCGCCTAATAGTCGCTAAATTAGCGACTATTGTTCGACTCTTACACTTAGTCGCTAATTAACGATTAATTTCGGCAGGTCGCAAGGTAGTCGGTAATCAGTCGTAAAATACCGGCGAAAAACACGTTTTATTCGTTTTGGGTTGGTGTACCTGTTTTATGCGACTACAATATTTAGTCACCTTTTAGAAGCCGTATAGTCGCTATTTAGTCGCCAGAAATGTCTATATAAGCAAAATTCACCCCATTTCTTCTCCTCATTCGATCTCAAAATCAAAAAAAGAAGAAAAAAAAACGAAACAGAAAAAAAAAAACGAAAAACAAAAAACAAAAAAAATTCAGTTTTTTTAGTTAAATAATGTCGGGAAATTACAATTATAATAATTTCCGGGAGTGGATGTATAAGAGGTTCGATGAAGAGACGGGGAATTTCTCGGCAGAATTCACAACGGGGGTGGAGCAATTCATGACATATGCAAATAGCCAGCCTCTAACACAAAGTAATGGCGGTAATTTTTTCTGCCCTTGTAGTGTTTGCAAGAACGAGAAATTTATCACGGGGACAAGAATTTGGAATTATCTTTATAGCAAAGGATTTATGCCAGATTATTATGTTTGGTATAAGCATGGAGAAGAAATCAATATGGATTTAGGATCGAGTTATGTTGATACGACGTATATAAGTGGGAGTGAAGAAGTGGGTAATGTAGTAGAAGATAGATATGTGGATATGGTGAATGATGCATTTCATCATAACGTGAGTTTTGATAATCATCATCAGGATGGTAGTTATCAGAATGTAGAAGAACCGATACGTAACCATTCAAAGAAATTCTATGACTTGTTAGAAGGTGCAAATAATCCATTATACGATGTTGTCGTGAAGGTCACTCGCAGTTATCCTTAGCTGCCCGAGTCATGCAAAATAAGGCAGAATATAATATGAGTGAAAAGTTAGTGGATTCGGTTTGCGGAATCTTGACAGACTATTTACCAGAAAGAAACAAGTCAACCGGTTCACATTACGAGACAGGAAAATTGATGCGCAATTTAGGTCTCCCATATCATACAATTGATGTTTGTATTAACAATTATATGATCTTCTGGAAAGACGACGAGAAGAAAGATAAATGTCTGTTTTATGGTGCATAAAGATGGAAGCCTAAGAACGACCGACGTAGAACCAAAGTACCATACAGTCATATGTGGTATCTACCTATTGCTGACAGATTAAAGCGAATGTATCAGAGCGAGAAGACTGCAGTGGCAATGAGATGGCATGCCGAGCACCAAGCAAAGGAGGGAGAAATGGGTCATCCTTCTGATGCGGCGGAGTGGAGATATTTTCAAGATCAAAATCCCCAGTTTGCCGATGAACCCCGTAACATTTATCTTGGATTATGTACGGATGTGTTCAATCCATTTGGCATGTCTCGTAATCATTCGATGTGGCCTGTGATCTTGACGCCATATAATTTACCCCCGGGTATGTGCATGAATACATAGTATTTATTTTTTACAATTCTGAATTCTGGGCCAAATCATCCGCGAACTAGTCTCGATATCTTCCTCCGACCTCTTATTGAGGAGTTAAAAGAGTTGTGGTCTAATGGCGTCGATGCATACGATGTGTCCTTGAATCAAAAATTTAATCTAAAAGCAGTGCTGATGTGGACGATAAGCGACTTTCCGGCGTATAGCATGTTATCCGGATGGACAACCCATGGTAAATTGTCTTGTCCAGTTTGCATGGAAGATACAAAGTCTTTTTATCTACCTAATGGAAGGAAGACGTGTTGGTTTGATTGTCACCGAATATTTCTTCCTCATGGTCATCCACTGAGGAGGAATAAAAAAGACTTCCTACAGGGAAAAGACGCTTCGAGAGAGTATCCACCTCCGTCTTTGACCGGTGAGCAAGTTTATTTCGAGCGGTTGGCTGGTGTAAATCCATCGAAAACAAAGGATGTTGGTGGAAACGGTCACGAAAAGAAGAAGCCGGGCTATGGGAAGCAACATAACTGGCACAAGGAAAGCATATTTTGGGAGCTGCCGTACTGGAGGGACCTCAATCTCCGTCATTGTCTTGATGTGATGCATATAGAGAAGAATTTTTTTGACAACATCATGAATACTCTTATGAGTGTGAAGGGTAAATCGAAAGACAACATCATGTCAAGATTGGATATAGAACGATTTTGTTCTCGGCCACACTTACATATTGATAGTGAGGGTAAAGCTC
>PKMM01047552.1:216621-237991 GCA_002933915.1 Eutrema heterophyllum | reverse complement strand
TTGCGAACGCTTCTTAAGTGATTCCGCAAAACGTTTTAAAAATACTCTTCTTTGAGATATAACGGTTTAAAACGCTTGTTTAGCATATTAAATCGTGTGTTTAATTTCAAATACTTGAAATTATTCTAATTCTTGTTTTGTTCTTGTGTTGAACAGACTTGCAATTATGACTGACGAAAACGACAACGTCATTGACGGTCTTCTCTGCCTAAACATTGATGGACCTCCGACTCTAGATGCCGCATTAGCTGCTGATGCGACTAATGAAGGATCAACTGGCAATGCCAACCGAGTGGTCCATTCAAACACGGTCACTACTGAACCGATGCCAGAGAAATTTGACGGACTAGGCTTCAAAACGTGGCAGCACAAGATGTATTTCTTTCTGACCACACTGAAGCTGGACAAGTTTCTCAAAGAGGATAAACCAATCCTTTAACCTGGGAACGTTGACGCTTTCACTGTAGCAAGCGTTGATGCATGGACCCAAAGGGATTTCCTGTGCAAAGGTTGGATTATGGGCCGTCTGATCGACCCATTGTATTTGGTGTACAGTCAGTCTAAATCCTCAAAGGACTTGTGGCTTGCTTTGGAGAAGAAATACAAAGTTCTTGATGCCCGATGTCAGAAATTCGCAACTGCAAAGTTTCTTGACTTCCGTATGGTGGACTCCAAACCAATGATGGAGCAAGTTGAAGCTCTTCAACTCCTTTGCCATGAGATAGCGGCGGAAGGAATGTGCATCTGTGAGATCTTCACAGTTAATTGCTTCATCGAGAAGCTTCCTCCGGGCTGGTTGGACTTCAAGAACTACTTGAAGCACAAGCGAAAGGCTTTGTCTCTCGAAGACTTAGTCACACGTTTGCAAATGGAGGCTAGGAACCGAACCTCAACTGGCCTTCAAGGTCGTGACTACGACGTGAACGTGGCTGAACACAAGTTCAAAGGGAAAGGTAAAGGCAAAGCCGCGGCTAAGCCAAATCTGAAACCTACCAATTCTACAAACTTCAAGAAGAAGGGTTCAACTGAACAGAAGTTCAAAGGAAAATGCCACAAGTGTGGTAAAATTGGCCACAAAGCTGACGTGTGTAGGAGCAAACCCAAAAACACCGGGAATGCCCAATCCAACCTCACAGAAGCTGACTTGTGTGTTGTGGTCACAGAGGCCAACATGGTTGATGACAACCAGATGGAGTGGTGGTACGACACAGGTGCCACAACCCACATATGCACTAATAGGCGCATGTTTAGCACGTATCAGAAGAGCAAGTCTGAGGAGCAGCTTTTTATGGGGAACTCCGCATTTTCCAAGATTGATGGTCGTGGGAAAGTGGTGTTAAAGCTGACTTCGGGAAAGGAAGTCATCCTTCAAAACGTGAAGCATGTCCCAGACATGAGAAAGAATATGATCTCCGACACTCTGATGAGCAAGGCCGGATTTGCTGTCTACTTCGACTCAGACAAGCTGGTTCTGAAGAAGTATGGGGTCTACCTAGGCAAAGGGTACGTGAAGGATGGCCTGGTCAAAATGTGTGTTATGACAGTCATTCGTAATAATGAAGCATCGACTTCTAATGTTGTAACTTCTGTTGTTGAATATGTTTCAAACATTTCCATCAATGAGAAAGATCTAGTTGTTTATTTGCTTGAGTCATTTAACATTTGGCATGAACGGTTAGGACACGTTAATTCTAAGTCGATAAAAAGACTAATGAACTTAAACCTAATCCCGACTTACAAAACAAGTAAAGAGAAATGTGAAGTATGCGTACAGGCAAAACTCACAAAAACCCCATCCCCTCGTGTAGATAGAACAACCGAACCTCTCGGTTTAATCCATACAGATGTATGTGATTTAAAATTTGTTCAAACTCAAGGCGGTAAAAAATATTTTGTGACTTTCATAGATGATAGTACAAAATATTGTTACATCTATTTGCTACGAAGCAAAGATGAAGCCTTGGAAAAATTCAAGGAATATAAAATCGAGGTTGAAAACCAACTCGATAGAACTATAAAAGTAGTTCGAAGTGATAGAGGAGGCGAATATGATGGACCATTTAATGCGTTCTGTAAAGAACATGGAATTATTCATCAAACAACCGCTCCCTATTCACCTGAATCTAACGGAGTTGCGGAACGAAAAAACCGAACTCTTAAAGAGATGATGAATGCAATGTTGCAGGAATCTGGGTTACCCCAGAACATGTGGGGGGAAGCGTTGCTTACCACCAATGATATCCTCAACAAAATACCGCACAAAGTCACTGGTAAAACACCATATGAACTTTGGAAAGGTGTTGTACCTTCGTACAAATACCTGAAAGTGTGGGGGTGTCTCGCAAAAGTCGCAGTACCACTTCCTAAAAAGGTCACAATTGGACCTAAGACAGTGGATTGTATTTTCATCGGATACACACACAACAGTAGTGCTTATCGGTTTCTGGTTCATAAATCAGACATACCGAACATCCATGTTAATACAACCATGGAATCAAGGAATACTTATTTCTTTGAACATGTGTTTCCATGTAAGGATAAAAATCTGAAACGAACTCGTGAAGAGAAAGTTGCAATTACCTCTGTAACTAAAGCAAGCACTTCTGGCAAATTTTTAGATGATGCAGAAGAAGTTGCAGATGAACCTAGACGTAGCAAAAGAGCTCGTAAGAAAAAATCTTATGGTGAAGATTTCTTAATGGTCTTTCTTTTAGAGAATGAACCCCAAAGTTTCACTGAAGCCATGTCTACTCCAGACGCACCTTTTTGGAAGGAAGCCGTTAATAGTGAAATCGACTCCATTATGCAAAACCATACATGGGAGATAACCGATTTACCACAAGGGTTTAAATCACTAGGGTGTAAATGGATTTTCAAAACAAAATTGAAAACCGATGGCTCAATTGATAAGTACAAGGCTAGGCTTGTGGTGCAAGGTTTCCGGCAAAAAGAATGCCATGATTTCTTTGACACCTATTCTCCGGTAACGAGAATAACTTCAATTCGAATTCTGATTAGTTTAGCAGCGTTAAGAAACCTTGAAATCCATCAAATGGATGTGAAAACTGCCTTTCTAAATGGTGATTTAGAAGAGGAGATTTATATGAAACAACCTGAAGGGTGTGTTGTCCCGGGACAAGAACACAAAGTATGTCGACTTGTAAAATCGTTGTATGGACTCAAGCAAGCTCCAAAACAATGGCATGAAAAATTTGACAACGTAATGATGTCAGATGGTTTCAGTATAAATGAATGTGATAAATGCATATACATCAAAATTACTCCTCACGGATATATTTTGCTCTGTTTGTACGTTGATGATATGTTAATTATTGGTAGCAATAAAGACATGATCAATCGAACGAAAAACATGCTAAGCAGTAAGTTTGATATGAAAGATATGGGACTTGCTAATGTCATTCTAGGGATTAAGATCACTAGAAATTCTGAAGGAATCATTCTATCTCAAACACATTATGCTGAAAAGATCCTTGAGCGGTTTAAAGACTACTCAAATGGGACAGCAAAAACTCCAGTTGACTCTCAACTTCACCTAACAAAAAATACAGGTGAAGCGGTGTCACAACTGGAATATGCAAGAGTAATCGGAAGTCTAATGTACTTAACCAATTGTACAAGACCCGATATAGCGCACGCAGACAATGTACTGAGTCGCTACACTAGTAATCTAGGACATACACACTGGAAAGCCATAACAAGAGTATTGGACTATGTACGTCATACTAAAAGTTATGGTATACACTATGGTAAAGAACCGGGAGTTTTGAAAGGATACAGTGACGCAAACTGGATTTCTGACTCCAAAAACTCAAAATCCACAAGTGGATATGTCTTTACGCTTGGTGGTGGAGCAGTGTCGTGGAATTCTACCAAACAAACTTTGTTGGCCATATCAACCATGGAATCTGAATTTATAGCGCTAGACAAAGCCGCAGAGGAAGCAGAATGGCTTCGGAATTTTTTGGAAGATATTTCAATGTGGGAGAAACCAGTGCCACCATTACGACTACACTGTGATAGTCAATCAGCTATAGCTCGGGCACTGAGTAATCTCTATAATGGTCAATCTCGTCATATAAGAAGACGTCATAAAACCATTAGACATTTGATCTCAAGTGGTGTAATCACAATTGATTACATCAAATCGACAGACAACCTAGCAGATCCATTCACTAAAGGTTTGTCACGAGATCAAGTTGTAAAATCATCAAGAGGAATGGGATTAAAACCTATGACATAAGAGGAGGTTTGGCGGTAACCCCACCTACGGACTGGAGATCCCAAGAAGTAGGTTCAAAGGGAAAACTAAGTCAAACTAAATCTCCTAAAAGCATTGTGAGACTTTGTCTCTTCCCAGTTCTCAGGATGATAAACAGTGCTACCTGTATATTTTCAGGATAAGCATAAGCTTTTAATGATTTGAGTCCAAGCTTTGTAAAATAGAGTATTACAGTATACCCCTTATAAATTACAACCTAATGGCAAATCACCTTATGAGTGTGAAATAGGGCCGTTTCTAGGAAAATGATATTGGGGCTATATTTTCCAAGTTCACTCATGATTAACCAGGCATGTTCAAGGCCAAAATGAACACAATATAGAACAAAGTTCTACGAGAAATGAAGCTGTGTTATAGTTGTTGTCTTGGTTTACATCAAAATCCGGGGGGTTCAAGACATCATGTTCACCTCCTGGCCGAGTAAACCCGACAGTTATAACAATGAATGGTTCAAGGCTGGAAAAAAAAGCTACCATCTCAGATACAGTGAATTTTCGTTTATACTCTCAACTGTTTTCTGTCTAGTAGAGTCTGTCTAGTCAGTATAGTCTGTCTAGTCAGTTACGTCTAGTCAGACTAGTCTGTCAAGTCTATCGAGTCTTCGTCTGTTTAGAGTAATTTCTATTCATATGGGGGATTGTTGGACCAAAATTATAAAGCCAAATTGGGCTAAATAATTATTTGGGAAGTGAAAGAAATAGCCCAACAAAGTGTTGGCAAATTAAATGAAGTGCATGTGTTTTTGTCCCACATTGGAAACAATGGGGAAAATTCACTAGTATAAATAAAGACATAGTATTGTCTTTGTTCAAAAGGCTAACACCCATGGTATTATTGAGAGAGGATGGGGAGCCCCCACGCGCGCCGCCGCCGCCTAGCCTAGCCGGGCTCGTGGTCTCGTGGTCTTGTGGACAGGGCCATCGGCCCAATAAGAAGTTCTTTTTGGGACAAATTTTTTACAATCGCTTTGTCTCAAAATTGAACGTTTAATCCCGCTTTACTAAGAATTTTTTTTCCCGTAGATCGGTTTACCACTGATACGGAAAACAAATCAAAAAATATGTCGGTATGCGGTGTCACCTTGCGCGGCACTTGCGGTGCCACCTTGCGTGACACTTGTGGTGCCACCTTGCGCGACACTTGCGGTGCCACCTTGCGCGACACTTGCGGTGCCACCTTGCGCGACATTTATGGTGCCACCGGTGTGAGTGCGTCATCAACGCCACCTTGCGTGCCACCTCGCGGTGTTCGGTGCGTCATGGCGTGCGTCATTAACGCCACCTTACGATGTTCGGTGCGTCATAGCATGCGTCATCGACGCTCTCATCCTCGCCTATATAAACGGCCTTCTTCTCTTCATTTAAAATCACACCGAACAATTTGTTCAACAAGAACAACTCTCTCTCTCCCTCGTGTTCTTCTTTGTCTTTAAAATCGTAAGTTTTTACGTCGAGAGTATATCATAGTATATAGTTCATAGATTCCGCTTTCAAGTGAGTGTGAAACGGTCTCGCCACGGTTGTATCCTGGGATTCAAAAATTCTACAGTTCCGTATCACTACGGGGGATTTATTGAATTAAGGAAAGAGATCATATATCGACTCCGTGTATCCATTTGATCATGGAATAGCTCTGTCTCGAATGTTATCTTTCATAATTCGTTTCGTGTTGTATCGTTTAATCATTGTTATTAATCACAAGTTTTCAATCCGCTATTTTACGGTATTACAATTAATAGCATAACTAAGATCGTATTTATATAGATGGACCTTGAGAATATGAGTTGCGATGTTGTTTGGACCGCGAGAAGAGAAAGAAGCAACGACAGGAGCTGTCTGATTAAAGATTGCCTCTGTTTTTAGAATAGTAGCTACCGGAGAACTGAGAAAACAAATGCAGAGTTACAGGGTAAGACTTCTATAGCTTGTTTGCGTTTAAGTTTATATAAGCTTCTACGTTTATATTTAGTGTATATATTTTCAAAAGAATATACAACTCAAAAAAACAAATTAAGCAAAATTGATTTGTTAATTGTAAATATATATAAACACCAAAAAACTGAACGTTTGCATTTAAAACTTTTAAAAATATTATATGAAAACTTAAACTATTTTTATATTTATGAAAAAACAATTTCTCTTGTAAACGTATACTTAGACATTGTAATTTTTTTTTTTTGGGTTCGCAGACATTGTATTTGAAATAACCGAAGCCTAAATAAGGAGAATCCAAAGCAAATAACTTGAGAACAGAAAAAAAAAAAAAAAAAAAAAAANAAAAAAAAAAAAAAAAAAAAAAAAAGGCTTTACCTTTCGGACTTTTTTTTTTTTTGAACATTACCTTTCGGACTTAACGTAAGAAACGAGAGAGTTAAAGTCTCCGTGTGATAAAGTAGAGAGGGGCAAAGAGGTGATGAAGGCAGCGTGTGTAGGGTTTATAGAAATGGCCGCAACAGCTCCATTTATTAGCTAGAGCTTCGTGTGAATCCGTGGAATTGCACACCACCATTTTTCCTTTCACGAGGGATTCTTGAAGACACCCTTCTTCACATCGCCTAAACAAAAAAAAGTCTTAATCATCATCAATTTAGACATATCAAACTATTTCTAGTTCTTATATGCATGAACATGATGTTTCTTGTTGAGGAAGTTACTCTGCCGATTCCACGCTGCAAGCAGACGAATTGGCAGCAGATTTTCCGTACACCAGAGGATACATTGTTCCATTCAAATCAAACGTATTCACTGATTTCCCTGTTTCATATAAAGAGAATGAAAATAAGAGACAAAGATAAGATGATAAAGATTAAAAAAAAAAAAAAAAAAGTTTTCTTGATACGTACGACAAGTGTTTTGCCGTCACCCAGAACAACTTTGGTCACAAATGCACGATTGGTGTTGCTGGCGGCTACCGTTAAGATCCAAGGAGCTACGCTCACTAGCGTTCGCGCTTCCGGACCGCTGTTACCAGCTGACTGCACAGTGAGAATCCCTTTGGCTATAGCGTGGAAAGCCCCGATAGCGATCGGGTCGTCTTCAAAAGGTGAGGCGTATCCTAATCTAGCAGAGATACTGATGATGTCAACACCATCCGCAATCGCATCATCAAACGCAGACAAAATCCTATCGGTGGTACACCTTAAGAAGGTGCAAACTTTGTAAGTGACAATTCTTGAGGCCGGAACGCCACCTCTCACGGTTCCATTGCCAAGTCCATAAAAGCTTGTGTCCGCGATAGCGTTTCCAGCCACCGTGGACGCTGTATGTGTACCATGTCCAGTAAAGTCCCTAGATCCTTCGCTTGTGTAGTCCCTTGCACCAATCAACTTGCTGCAGTAAATAATAAAACAAAATCCAGGGCGATGACAGTGAGTCAATCATTTGGTTCATATAATATAATCTTTAAAACTGTATTAGTTTAAGAGATTACTTGTTGCATGTGAAGTTTTTGCCGCCGGAGCAAACACCTTTCCATTTCTTTGGAGGAGGACCAAAGCCTTTGTCGGAAAAGCTGTCGGATTCCGGCGTGATCCCACTGTCGATGACCCCGATAATGGTGTTACTCTCTATGGCTAGGTTCCCCTTCGTCTTCCTTCCTTCCTTCAAGCCCATGAAGTCCCAAGAGGTCGTCGTATGCAGCTGTAGATTCTTGTTAGGGAATACAGACACTACTCCTTCCATATCTAACAAGAACATAAAAGGGTTTAAATTAACAATTAGTAGATATATTAATCATTGTATGTCTTTTAACTATAGTCTACAGCTACAAGAAATAAAAACAAATCAATTTTTGCAATTGTATCTTTAAAACGATGTTTTTAAAACCGGAAAATCTTTCTTTCGGATAATCTAGTCGATCCAGCTTTACTAAGGATCAATGGATTTTAAATTTACTGATTTTTAAAATATAAAAACATACATGATTTATAATATCTTATAACAATCATTCAATATTCTAACTCCACTATATATATTTTAAATTCAAAACTAGATTATAACGTTATATGTCACATACCATTGGAAAAAAAAAACATAACTGATAGGAAGAAAAGGCATATTCAAATCAACAAATTTGAATTTCAAGTGAAAAAGGGCTTAGAGCTTGATTAGAGAACCGGTTGCATCGTGAATTTTTGCTGGGTTGACGCGGGTCATAAACGGATTCTTCAAGTACAATTGGACAAGATTATCGACCGGGTTGCGGATTTACCGGTCCGACCGGCCGAGTTTGAAAACTCTGCTTTAGAATATGAAAGCACACAAGAAGCCCAAGGATATAATATTGGAGAAGCCCATCTAAACCCATGTTATGAGGTTTTCTAGCAAATGAATTCCATATATATATATATGAGTGTAATGAACATCTATCAAACACACTTAGGGTTCCCGTTTGTGCAACCTTCCCTTCCTTCTTCTATGATATCTATCTGAAAACAGTTTCATCTTGGTGAAAATTTAAGTTTTCCCTTCGTTCTCTTTTCCATTTTGCATTTGAATAAAGCTCATATGAGCTATATATTATTTAATTCAATAAAGCTCTATAGAACTAGAATCACTTTGCTAGTGATTTGCTAACATAGAGTTTAGTCTATTTTGAAAAACACTCACTGGCTATTCTTACTCGTTCTGACTGAGTGAGTCGGGCGGCGAACCCGTTAAAACTCCTTTTGTAACTTCTCACCAAACGACCTTCGTTCGAACTAGAGATAATGTATTTTGTTTTAGAGTATTCATACCGATAATTTTATTTAATTATAACTATGACTTGAGAATGATGTAATTAATGCACACCTCTCTCCGGTGATTCCTTGAAGAATATTCATGTGATCGGACATTGGTGTGTAGACCTCGCTAGATTGAAGTGCACCCATGTAGACGACATACACCTTCATGGATTATCATCATGTATGATAGATGATCATGGCGAGAAACAAGATATGATGATAAGAACTATAATAAATTAATAATACCTGTTGGTCTTGATTATCATCTACGACTGCTGAGACTGAACATAAGAACAAAACGATGAGGCAGGAGACGAGGCAAAAGAAAGCTGGTAGTCTCGCCATTTTTCTAGAAAAACAATATAAAGTCAATGTAAGTAAGTGTTGATTACTTCCTGTGTAGATCAACACGAGAATGTATTTGTAGTAGAGAATAGAGATCATGCATAAACCATTGCCAAAACTAGTGAATAAAACAAAAACCATTAGAAAAGTCAATTGGTCAAGCATCCAAAATGGAAACAAACACTGTGACTATTGAATTAATCTTACCAAGAATACACTTGTACATGATTTCTTTCTTCCAAAAAAAAATTCATTGATACCAAATCATTAAGATGAGATTTTTTTTCCACCAGCATAAGAAAGAAAATATATTGTAAATTATATATCTAAAGGTAGACCAATTTTCTATTCCCAAAAATATAACATTTTGTAAATATAAAACCTTAATAACATCAGGCATGAAGTCATAACATATGAAAATAACATTTTGAATATTCAAACATGTTTTAGCCAAAAAAAAAAAAATCATATAACCAAATCTTGTCTATGACCTGTTGTTCCAATGCACACTCGTCAATGTTCTATCTCTCGCTATGTCAAAATAGAGTCTATCTTTAATTAGCCATCCATTGTTAGAATTCTACCAAGTTTAGACATCCTAATCTTTATCGGATAATTTGTTACTATAGATATATTTTCAACTAACGGAATAACTTATTAATAGAACTGAAATGTGGTATAAGACTTCTAGTTTTGCGTAAATTAGCCTCAAATTACAATTTTTATTTATGAGAAAATATTGGTCCAGTGTGAAACCAAATTGATTTAAGTGAAGAGGCACATATCCTTTATATATGAGTGAAATCCAACAAAGGGCTAAACGGCCTAAAGATAGGAAGCGCAATCCATGTCACGTCGTCAACCTAAGTGGCTGAATTTGTATTTTTTTTTTTTAACCTCCAAATGTAATCGTTTTTTTTGTAGTAATTAATTTGTAATATATCATATACATCGTTTCATTCACTTGTGTACAGTTTTGATTTGATATTTCAAAGAACTCAGGTTGATTAGAACAAGAAATAAGGAAAATAACACAATTAATATCTGAATTATCTCATTTGCATGTCATAATACATATACGAATTAGCTGGGGTTAAAAAAAAAAAGATTTATTTATGATGACGATGGTGAACTGATGATGCCTCATTAGTAACCATCAATATAATTTATACCTGTGTAAACAACAATGGGACTTCTGACGTTATGAATCCCATCAGACCAGATTAGATTTGCAGGCGAAGGCAGTTCTGAGTCGAGATCCCTGCCTGTAACAGTTACCTTGAACGATTGCTTCTCGTTGACCGTCTTAAAAGACAGAACACTAGGCGTGACCTTGACGCTGAGCTTAGATCCGTGACCCGCGACTACCTTTGATTCGTATGTAGAGTTCGGTGTACCAACATTGGTGACGGTTCTGTTGAAAGTTACGGTGAAGGAGTTATCAGATCTTAACAATTGAGCCGACATTGAAGGATAGTTGAGGTTCCTTGTTAAGATTTCTTTTTCTTCGGAGCAAGTGACAGTTTCACCGGAGATGACTTTAAGGATATCTGAAGTGTAGTTCAAGCCGCAGAGAAACGCGATGTGGTCTGCTTTGTCCAATTCATAGACCAGTCCAGGATTTAAAGCGGCTATCGGGTCAACATGTCCAGATCCATAAGCAAACTCGGTCGATGCGATGCCAGTTCCAGTAGCATTTACCGGCCAAGCTGCGAAGATTATTAGTTAAGTGACCATATAAAAACAGTGTCAACAACGGTTACTTGTGGGACAAGAAAGGAAAAAATCGGATATATTTTTGCTTACCGGTTGTCATGATGGCAGATTGAATCATGGAAGGAGACCATTCAGGGTAAAACGTTTTGACATACGCAGCCACACCTGCAACGTGCGGACAAGACATGGAAGTTCCAGAGAGAACAGAGTACTTAACTTGTCTAGTGTCATTTTCAGACGGTTCACCATCAGGTGAATATGCAGCGAGGATCTCCACTCCTGGTGCTGTTATATCCGGCTGCAATTCATCCACCATCGTCTCTCAAACCGGAGAAATAAATAGGATCGAGATCGTAAATGTTTTGTATAATTTACCTTGAGAATATCAACAGCGATGGTGTTTGGACCGCGAGAAGAGAAGGAGCCAATAACAGGCGATGTCCGATTGAAGATTGCTTCGGTTTTTAGAACAGCCGCTCGTGGAGAACTGAGAAAACAAACACAGAGAATTCAGGGTAAAGATGGAGAATCTTGGAGCAGATGTATAAAGCATAGAGAAGATGATTGTTTACTCTGCGGACTCAATGTAAGAGACTAGAGTTTCAAAGTCCTTTTCTGATAAACCAGAAGCAGGTAAAGGGTGTATAAAGGCGACATCTGGCTTAGGGCTTTTGAAAATGATTGCAACAGCTCCAACTGATTCAACTATTTTCAAACCACCCGGACTACCACACACTAAGATCTTTCCCTTCAACAATGATTCTTGTAGACAATCTGGCTTACAAAGCCTGAAAATAAATTGATCTAATCACATTAGAAATATGGGACAAAAGAAAAAAAAATCTAGGTAATCACAATTAAGATAGTGTTTCTTGGGGAGGAAGTTACTCTGCGGTTTCCGCGTTGCAAGCAGACGAAGCAGCAGCTTTTCCGTACACTAATGGGTACTTCGTTCCTTTCAAATCGAAAGCATTCACTGATTTACCCTGTTAAGAACAGTCATTGGTAATTACAAGGGACAAAGAAACTATGATGATAGAAATGAGAGTGCTACTTGGTACTTACGACAAGTGTCTTGCCGTTTCCGAGTACAACTTTGGTGACAAACCCACGGTTCGTGGTGCTAGCTGCAACGGTTAACATCCACGGAGCTACAGCTGAGACTGTGCTATCTTTCGGACCACTGTTACCAGCACCAACAACAGTGAGTATCCCTTTGGTCATAGCGTGGAAAGCCCCGATCGCAATCGGGTCATTTTCGAACATGTGGGCGCTTTTATCCCCAATAGAGATGGTGATGAGGTCCACACTGTCAGCAATCGCGTCATCGAACGCAGACAAGAGAGCTTCCGAGCTACATCCAGTCGGGTCACAGACTTTGTAAGCGGCGATTCTAGAGGCCGGAACACCTCCTCTTACAGTTCCATTGCCGAGTCCAAAGAAGCTTGTGTCTGCGACTGCGTTTCCAGCCGCCGTGGACGCCGTGTGTGTACCATGACCGTTAGTGTCCCTAGTACCTTCGCTTGTATAGTCTCTTGCCCCAATCAACTTACTGAAAAATAGTCAATAGATCAACGATATTAACTTTTATATTTGTAATAATCAAAAGAATTTATGCCGAAATTCAAACTAAATTCTAGGTATTACTTGTTGCAGGTGAAGTTTTTTCCGCCGGAACAAACACCTTTCCATTTCTTTGGAGGAGGACCAAAGCCTTTGTCGGAAAAGCTCTTAGATTCCGGCGTGATCCCACTGTCTATGACTCCGATAATGGTATCACTTTCCACGGTATGGTTCCTCTTCGTCTTCTTGCCTTCCTTTAAACCTATGAAGTCCCAAGACGCAGTCGTTTGGAGTTGCAACTTCTTGTTCGGGAACACAGACACAACTCCCTCCATTTCTAAGCAAAACATAAAAAATGGTTTAGTTATTTAACCTTTTAAATCATTCCAGTATAAATTTGTCTCGATCGAAGAACACTCACCGGCTATTCGGTCTCGTTCTGACGCAGTGATTCGAGCAGCAAACCCGTTGAAACTTCTCTTATAACTTCTCACCAAACGACCCTCGATCGAACTATATAGTATATATCACTTGTTAGAATCTTCATAACAATACTTAAATTGATTATAACTAGTCATGATTATTAGATAATCAATTAAGTAAAGAGAAAATCACACCTTTCTCCAGTGACCTCTTGAAGAATACTCATGTGATCGGACATTGGTGTGTACTCCGCTCGAGAAGGAAGTGAGCCCATGTAAACGACATAAACCTTCATCGATATAATCATAGCAACATTATCATCATGACATCATGTATAACGGACGGTCATATGGAGAAACAAGCGATCATGAGAATAATACCTGTCTATCTTGAGGATCATCGTTGACTGCTGAAACTGAACTCAAGAACAGGACAAGGAGACAGGAGAGGAGGCAAGAGGAAGCTGCTCGTAATTTCGCCATTTTCTTATAAAATGAATTAAAGGTTACTGCAATTTTCTTTGAATTTCTATGGAGATCAACATGAAATGATGTATAGATATATAGATATATATGAGAGATCATACATGCACCGTGTCAAATTAAAAGAATCTAAATTCGACTCCTCTGATTTTGTGTCTTTAATTGTTATAAATAAAATCAACTTTTACCATACTTGATTCAATTGGTATCTGTATCAATTAAATCGTGACATTGTGTTCACATTTTTAAGATAAGGATCTAATCAGCTAATTGAACTCAATTAGAGAAAGAAATATTACATGGTAAAAGCTAAAAAATATTACAATTGATTATTTTTTTTCCTCGTTCATTTAAATTACTAAACATTTATGAGAATAAGAACGAAATAAAATATGAGACCATATATTCTTTACCACGTGGTAAAAATATATTGGAGTTTATTTATTAAGGCAGTTTAATTAGCTGATATGGTGAATGAACGTTACATATCGTCGTCACATGGAAGTTATTCATTACTCCCTCCGTTTTTTTGTATATGTTGTTTGAGATGTGGGCTTGCAAATTAAGAAATTCCTCACAAATGAAATGTACTTACAGTTTTAATTATCAATCTCTATTTTCAATGTTGTTTTAACTTGAGGTTATAATAGGTATTTTCTGCAAAAATTACATTAAAAACTGAAAATGACACTTAATTTGAAACAAAAAATCAACTCTAAAACGACATATAAAAAAAACGGAGGGAGTACGTTTTATCCCAATCAATGTATTTAACATTGTTTCAGGCGTAATTAACCGTAATGAATATGTCTATAGGCTTATTCTATAATTAATTATTAACTGTTCTACTTATTTTAACTCTAATTAATCGGGATTAATAGACAAGAAATGTTACAAATTTTGCATAAATTTTCCTTTCACAACGTCATGTGTGATAGGCCGATCAACTTACTTGACGATTCAACATCGAAAATACAAAAGAAGGAACATGTCTGATGAGAAACATAACAGTTGAATCATCTCATTCGATGTCGTAAGGCATCAACACAATTAGGAAGTCGATAAAACATATATAGAGCAATAATAAAACTAAAACATTGAATGTCATAACAACAATACTAATGATTTTATGATGGCGATTGTGATGATGACGGCTATGGTGATAATGATGGGAAGATACCAGCATAAACAACAATGGGGCTTCTCACATTATGAGTCCCGTCAGACCAAATTAGATTTGCAGACGCATGCAGTTTTAGGTCGTGACCGATGCCTGTAACAGTCACCGTGAAAGACTGCTTTTCGTTCACAGACTTCATAGATAGAACACTAGGCGAGACCTTGACGTTGAGCTTAGATCCGTGATTTAATACAATTTTTGATTTGTATGTAGAGTTTGGGATACCAACGTTAGTGACGGTTCTGTTGAAAGTGACGGTGAAGGAGCTATTAGATCCCGACAATTTAGCCGACATTGATGGATAGTTTAGGTTCCTAGGTAAGGTTTTTTCGGTGCATGTGACGGCTTCACCGGAGATGAGTTTCACGGTAGTCGCATTGTAATTCATGCCGCAGAGGAAGGCAATGTAGTCTGCGTTGGTTATCTCATAGACGAGTCCAGGATTAGTAGCAGCTATTGGGTCTACATGGCCAGCACCGTAAGCAAACTCGGTTGATTCATAGTCAGTTTTAGAAGTATTCATCGACCAAGCTGCGAGATTGAAAACCAAAGAAGAACAGAGCATGAACAAAAGTCGATGGTTTTCTTGCGGGACAAGAAAGTATGTTTTATTTCTTAAGATCTAATTTTTCTTTACCTGTTGTCATAATGGCAGATTTGATCATGGAAGGGGACCAATTAGGATGAAACGTCTTGACGTAGGCGGCTACGCCTGCAACGTGTGGACAAGACATTGAAGTTCCAGATTCAACAGAGTATTTCACTTGTGTGGTGTCATAAAACGGTGACGCCTTAAGTGAATATGCAGCCAAAATCTCCAGTCCTGGTGCCGTTATATCCGGCTGCATTTTCATTCACCACTTTCTCAGATCGGAAAACAAAAACAGATTAATCTAATTAAGAATACCCCATATCTATATATATATCATATATACCTTGAGAATATCAGCAACAATGATGTTTGGACCGCGAGAAGAGAAGGAAAGAACTTCAGGAGCTGTCTTATTAAAGATTGCCTCACTTTTAAGGACAGCCGCTTCTGGGGAACTAGAGGATCAAACACAAGAAAATGAAAATAAAGAAAAGTATATACATAACAGAGCGTATTATTCAACATAGAGAAGATCACTGTTTACTTTGTGGAGTTAAAGTAAGAGAGGAAAGACTCAAAGTCATCTTCTTGTAAGTCAGAATAAGGTAAACCCTTGATTTGGGCCCAGTCTGAACCATCTTCAAAAATACCTGCAACGGCTCCCTTTGAATAGCCTACGTATGGAAAAGATCTTTTGCACACCAAGATCTTTCCCTTCACCAGGGATGCGTCAAGACAATCTGGCGTGCAATCCCTGAAAATATTTAGAAAGAAACAAATCTCATCATCAGCAATCAGAAATTTAAAAGTATTTCTAGGTCAAACTCTTTTACACAAGGTTTTTCTTGTGAAGGAAGTTACTCTGCGCATTTCGCTTGGGAGGCAGACGTAGCCGCAGATTTTCCGTACACCAGAGGGAACTTCTTTCCTTTCAGATCGAAACCATTCACTGATTTTCCCTACAGAAGAGTCATTGGTAATTTAAAGGACAGAGATACTGTGATGACAGAAATGAGTGTGTTACTTGATACGTACGACAAGTGTCTTGCCATCGCCGAGAACCACTTTGGTGACAAATTCACGGTTCGTGGTGCTGGCTGCTACGGTTAACATCCACGGTGCTAAGCTCGTGATTGAGGCCATTTGCGGACCAAAGTTACCAGCCGAGTTCACAGTGAGGATCCCTTTGGACATAGCGTGAAAAGCTCCAATTGCGATCGTGTCTTTTTCGAACGGGTACACCTCAATACTACCTATAGAGATAGTGATGATGTCAACACCATCGGCAATGGCGTCATCAAACGCAGACAGCATTTTATCATCTCTACACTCTCCGGCGCAGACTCTGTAAGCGGCGATTCTGGCGGCTGGAACGGCACCTCTCACCGTTCCATTGCCGAGCCCAAAGAAGCTGGCGTTCGCGACTGCGTTTCCAGCCGCAATAGACGCCGTGTGTGTACCGTGGCCACCAGTGTCCCTAGCGTCTCCGGGTGAGTAATGTCTTGCCCCAATTAGCTTGCTGTAAAATGTAAAATGACTAAACAGATCAATCTCTCTGTTCAAAAAGAAAAAGAAAGACTTTTGATTCAACCCCTGAAATCAAAGCCTCTGACTCACGTAGAGTCTTACTTATACTAAACATAGGCCTCAAAACGTAATTTTTACATATACGTTTCCATGTTAAAAAAAAATAGGAATTCAGAAAATAAAAAATTACACTTCTGAAATATTAAATATCTTCATGTTGTCAGAAGATATGTTTTCCTTTCATTTGCATATGGCATTTACGTTTAACGGACAAATAATTTTTTTTTAGAATGTTTAAAATTGTGAGCTCATTGGGAACATATGCACTAAATATAAAGCTTGTAAACGCAAAACATGGTGAAGTTTTGATCAACTTCCAACATCTATAGAGTTTAAAAGAGAGAGAAACAAATGTATTTACTTATTGCAGGTGAAGTTTTCGCCGCCGGCACAAGTGCCCTTCCATTTCTTTGGAGGAGGGCCAAAGCCTTTGTCGGAAAAGCTTTCGGATTCCGGCCAGATTCCACCGTCGAAGACTCCGATAATTGTATCACTCTCCACAGTCGGATTCCGCTTCGTCCCTTTTCCTTCCTTTAGCCCCATAAAGTCCCAAGACGCCGTCGTTTGGAGTTTTAGTTTCTTGTTCGAGAACACAGACACAACTCCCTCCATATCTAACAATAGCACAAAGGGTTTTAGGCTTGATTATGTCAATTTTTTGGTTTTACATGTGAAAAATAATTTCAGAAAGAATCTACATTTTTTTTTTATAAATACTATAAAAGAGTTTCAGTTTTTTTTCATAATATTGTTTTGCAAGACGCAAATGCAAATACTTGCTTCCGTTTGCGTATGACATTTACGTACAAAATTATTAACTTGACTTCAGATGATAAAGGTTATGAATCATTTAGAAAAGATACACACTAAATGGTAAACACAAACCAAATATAAAGAATCGAGGCCTTAGTTATTATTATTATTTTTCTAATCAAAACTAAAGAGAATTGAAGAACAGTTACTGTATCCTTATAGACTTTTCAGGTCTCGAAGAACACTGACCGGCTACTCGTTCTCGTTCTGACTCAGTGAGTCGGGCCGCAAACCCGTTAAAACTCCTCTTGTAACTTCTCACCAAACGACCTTCGATCGAACTAGAGTAATTATATATGTCATTGTTAGAATCCTCATAATTTACAGAAATAATGATTAGAGAATGAATTAATCAAATCAGACCTCTCTTCAGTGACCTCTTGAAGAATACTCATGTGATGGGACAATGGTGTGTAGTCCGCTCGAGAAGGAAGTGAACCCATGTAGACGATATACACCTAAATTTTAACGATAATCATCATGTATAATGATTAATGGACAAGCATATGTAGCTAGAAAAAAGAGATTTTGATCATTTATATAAAATGATATACCTGTTTATCTTGATGATCATGTGTGACTACTAAGACTGAACTTAAGAACAACAAGACAAGGAGACATGAGAGGAGGCTAGAGAAAGCTCCTCGTTTCACCATCTATAGAATTGGTTAAAATTGGTTTATAATTTCTATGGGGGTCAAGATGGGATGTTTATATAGTAGATATCATACATGGACCAAGTCAAGAAAAAATCTAATTAAATTCATCTGATTATGTTTCTTAACTTGTTATGATAAAATATATAGTCTTATAAATTTTAAAGTTTGCTATGTGAGAGATAATTTTTTGATCAATTATCTAACAAAGGTAATGAAGCAAACTCCACTTTTAGATTTTTGTAATACTATTTAAAAAAAATTCCATTCTAAATATTAAGAATGTCATATATTAGTGCTTACAAAATTAATTATATATACAAATATAAATAATTTTAAACTTTAGATTTATCATTTATGACATTTTAAATTGAGAAGCCATACAGATTAAATTTTTATGACACCATTTTCAAATTTAGCATCAATTTAAACCTTTTCAATTGTAATTGAACATATATAACTTTTTTTTTTTTTTTTTTNCCTAGAACGGTTCAGAGATCCAAACCGGGGGTACCGAGTTTACAAAGGTAATATCCACTGGGTAGACACGAGCACTCCTTGCTAACTTGTCTGCCGTTGTGTTGTTTGCGCGTGGAATGAGTGAGATTGAGAAAAAAGAAAACACCTCTTTACTCTTCACGAATTCCTCCAAGTGTAATGCAAAAGCCGGCCAATCCTCGGGTGTAGACACCATCTTCACCAGCTCGGAACAGTCTGTTGCAAAAGCTATTGCCGTCTTCTGGTTTGCAATCAAACAATGCATAGCCCATATGAGTGCTTCCAATTCTGCATGTAGAGGGGAAAGGCTTCTTCGTAGGTTTCTTGCTCCCATTATAGTCCCTTCGACGGCACCTTCCTGAAAGCAGTGCCAACCTAATCCTGAGAAACTATCGGTCTCATTCCAAGATCCATCAATATTACACCGCCAGCCTTCGTAAGTCGGAATCACTTGAGTAGGGACTAAATTTTGAATTATCACATCTGGATCACTACTCTGTGCCGATTCCCAGGCTATTGCCTCAGTTTCCGCAAGCTTCAGTATTTCTTGTGGATCTCTGTCTACATTTGAAAAAACCTTATCATTTCTCGCTTTCCAAATATACCATGCAATCCAAGGAAAACTAGTATCTTGATTATCTGGAGGAAGTCTCCAAAATAGATGATCAAAATTTGCAAAAACCGATGCCATTGGAAAAACACCCGGAGGCGTTGGTATCTTAGAAAGTGCCCATGTTTGTAATGCCGGAGGACATTCAAAAAGAACATGATTGATAGTTTCCTTTTCCGCTCCACACCGTGCACATTGTGTATCACACTCAATTCCTCTACTTCGCAAATTTGTTGAGACCGCAAGACATCCCGATATAGCTTGCCAAATAAAATGTCGTAATTTCGGAGTGCACTTCAGCTTCCATGTGTGAGCCTGTAATTTTGTCACATCCAGACCATATAAACTATTGGAACCGGTATTTGAGCATGATTGTTCAATTTGATAACCCGACTTAACCGTATATCTTCCCGATTTTGTATGGTGCCATCCAAGAGTGTCTGGTTTGTAGGTGATACTTATAGGCAGACCCCGAATAATCGTCACATCTGCCGGATCAATAATGACGTTCAACAAGCCCATATTCCACGTTTGTCACTGGGTCAATCAAATGATTGACCATTAGATTTGGGTAATAGTTATACCCCTTACATGTTGCTGACCTCGACTGAGAAGATGGTATCAACGGGTCGTTCCATACTGAGATAGAACAGCCTGATCCAACTCTTTTAATTAGCCCTTTTTTAACCAGAGGTCTAGCTGAAATGATGCTCCTCCATCCATAGGATGGGGAGTAAGATCGTATAGGGTCTAAAGGGTATGTCTTCCGAAAATATCGACCCTTGAAAACCCGCGCAAACAAAGAAGCCGGTTTATCCATTAATCTCCATAATTGTTTGGCCAATAATGCTGTGTTAAAGTCCTCAACTGCCTGAAAACCCATGCCCCCCTCCGATTTACTTCGACATAATTTCTTCCATGCTATCCAATGCATTCATTTGTGTTCTCCATTTGAACTCCACCAGAACCGTGCCGCCGCACTAGTTAGTTTTGCGGTTATGGATTTGGGTAATCGGAAACACGACATAACGAATGTTGGCATTGCTGATACCACTGATTTAATTAAAACCTCCTTGCCCCCTTTGGATAAAAACCGTGATGTCCATCCATTAATTCGATTATGTTGTCTCTCAGCGACAAAATTAAAAATCTTACTTTTGGCTCCTCCAAGACTTTCCGGGAGGCCTAGATATGATCCAATGCCGCCGATGCTAGAAATTCCTAGTATATTTTTAACCTCATCTTGGATCGTCTCATTTACCGTGTGACCAAATTGTAAATAAGATTTACCGAAATTGATTTGCTGCCCAGACACCGACCCGTACTGTTGAAGTATATGCAAAATAGTTTCACATTCTTGTTTGGTAGCCTTGCAGAAGAAAATACTGTCATCAGCGAAGAGTAGATGTGATATTGATGGGCTTGCTCCCGCAACCTTTAGCCCCGTAAGTAATTTCTCTCTTTCTGCCTTCTGGATATTTGCTATTAATACCTCCGTACAGAGTATGAATAGATAAGGTGACAAAGGGTCCCCTTGACGAAGCCCTCTCTTTGGAATTATATGTCATTTGGGTTGACCATTGATAAGAACTTTGTACTCTACCGATGTAATACACCACATCATCCATGTAATTCATTTTTCCGAAAAACCAAACTTTCTCAAAAGATGTTCAATAAAAGACCATTCCACCCGATCATACGCTTTGCTCATATCCGTTTTTATCGCCATAAATTTACCTTTACATGACTTATTAGTTCGTAGACCATGAAACATCTCTTGAGCAATCAAAATATTATCCGAGATTAATCTTCCTGACACAAAAGCTGATTGTGTCTCCGAAATAAGGTTCGGTAGCAGTCGTTTTAACCTTTGACATAAAAC
>PKMM01047552.1:194014-215873 GCA_002933915.1 Eutrema heterophyllum | reverse complement strand
GGGTCAATCAAATGATTGACCATTAGATTTGGGTAATAGTTATACCCCTTACATGTTGCTGACCTCGGCTGAGAAGATGGTATCCACGGGTCGTTCCATACTAAGATAGAACAGCCTGATCCAACTCTTTTAATTAGCCCTTTTTTAACTAGAGGTCTAGCTGAAATGATGCTCCTCCATCCGTAGGATGGGGAGTAAGATCGTATAAGGTCTAAAGGATATGTGTTCCAAAAATATCGACCCTTGAAAACCCGCGCAAACAAAGAAGCCAGTTTATCCATTAATCTCCATAATTGTTTGGCCAATAATGCTGTGTTAAAGTCCTCAACTGCCCGAAAACCCATGCCCCCCTCCGATTTACTTCGACATAATTTCTTCCATGCTATCCAATGCATTCATTTGTGTTCTCCATTTGAACTCCACCAGAACCGTGCCGCCGCACTAGTTAGTTTTGCGGTTATGGATTTGGGTAATCGGAAACACGACATAACGAATGTTGGCATTGCTGATACCACTGATTTAATTAAAACCTCCTTGCCCCCTTTGGATAAAAACCGTGATGTCCATCCATTAATTCGATTATGTTGTCTCTCAGCGACAAAATTAAAAATCTTACTTTTGGCTCCTCCAAGACTTTCCGGGAGGCCTAGATATGATCCAATGCCGCCGATGCTAGAAATTCCTAGTATATTTTTAACCTCATCTTGGATCGTCTCATTTACCGTGTGACCAAATTGTAAATAAGATTTACCGAAATTGATTTGCTGCCCAGACACCGACCCGTACTGTTGAAGTATATGCAAAATAGTTTCACATTCTTGTTTGGTAGCCTTGCAGAAGAAAATACTGTCATCAGCGAAGAGTAGATGTGATATTGATGGGCTTGCTCCCGCAACCTTTAGCCCCGTAAGTAATTTCTCTCTTTCTGCCTTCTAGATATTTGCTATTAATACCTCCGTACAGAGTATGAATAGATAAGGTGACAAAGGGTCCCCTTGACGAAGCCCTCTCTTTGGAATTATATGTCCTTTGGGTTGACCATTGATAAGAACTTTGTACTCTACCGATGTAATACACCACATCATCCATGTAATCCATTTTTCCGAAAAACCAAACTTCCTCAAAAGATGTTCAATAAAAGACCATTCCACCCGATCATACGCTTTGCTCATATCCGTTTTTATCGCCATAAATTTACCTTTACATGACTTATTAGTTCGTAGACCATGAAACATCTCTTGAGCAATCAAAATATTATCCGAGATTAATCTTCCTGACAGAAAAGTTGATTGTGTCTCCGAAATAAGGTTCGGTAGCAGTCGTTTTAACCTTTGACATAAAACCTTTGAAATGATTTTATATCCCACATTACAGAGGCTTATGGGCCTTAAATCCGTCATCCGACTTGGTCTTTCCGTCTTCGGGATGAGACAGATATTTGTCGTATTCAGCTGTTGGTCAAAAGCACCAGACTCTAGGAAACCGTTCACCAGTCCTACTATATCTGCCTTCACTATTTGCCAAGATCGTTGGAAAAATAGTGATGTCATTCCGTCAGGGCCCGTGGCTTTTTCTGGGTGCATCATAAAAAGTGTTGCACGTACTTCCTCTTCGGTAGCCCTTGCTGTAAGGACCTCATTGTTCTGCTCCGAAACTAAAGATTGGATTTCGCCCAGAGCCTCCTCAAATTCCGTTGGAGAGGTAGAGGTAAATAAATCGTCAAAATATTTTACCGCCACTTGTTCCACCTCTTTTTCAGATGTGACCCACCCTCCTGATGCATTATGCAACCCAACAATCCGGTTCCTTGTCCTCCTTTGCATTACTTGCGCATGGTAAAATTTCGAATTTTTATCCCCCACCGTTAGCCATAGAGTGCGACTTTTCTGTTGCCAGAAGTACTCCTCATCCCGATATGCTTCTTTTAATTTTCCTGTAATATCTATCAATTCCTCTTGAGTCCTAGTATCATCATTTTGGATCTCTTCTAGTGCCCGTTGTAACTCTTTGATCTTCTCTTTACCGTAAGGTAAGTTATTTTTCCGCCATTTTGATATCTCCCGCCGACAATTCCTAATTTTTTGGGCAAAGGATAGTCTGTTTCCCCCTGGATTAATCTCCCAACCCTTGGCAATCGAGTCCATTAAACCGTCTTGCCTATTCCACCGTTTATCAAACCGAAATTGAGTTCGTTTCCGAGGGATTTTGTCATCGATTGTGGCAACAATTGGTCTATGATCCGACCCAATCATTGCCAAATATTCGACATATGAATGTGAAAAAATTCCATGCCAGTCTCCATTAGCTAAAGCCCGATATAGCCGACAGCGAACGATCTTCTTGTTTCGTCTTCCTCTCCAAGACATGGTGTTTCCTAAGCATGAGAATTCCAAAAAACCACAGGTTTGTATCATGAGATTAAAGGAGATGAAAGTTGATGCATGTCTTAAGTTTCCTCCTTGTTTCTCATCATTACCGGTTATTTCATTTAAATCACCAATTATAAACCACGGATCCAAACGGGACAAACTTGTTCGTGTTAGTCGTTCCCATACCTGATCCCGCAATTTTGGTACCGGATCACCATAAATAAACGATAAATATACTTTTTTCCTTGAACAATCGCTTCAATATCAATTATCCGATTATTTGAAAAAATTACATTAACATGATAAGAATTATCATAAAATAAGGCAAGTCCACCACTCGCACCGCACGGTTCCACCGTGTACAATCTATCATAACCGAAATGGAGTTGAAACTTTTGCACAAAAGAAAAATCTTGCTTGGTTTCTGAAAGAAAGAAAAACTCTGGCTTATGTTTCTTCCAAACCTCCCGAAGGTGGCTTATTGTATACCGGCTACCGAGCCCCTGACAATTCCAACTCACAATCCGCATTATTTAATCGTATTGGCATTACCCGAACCACTCATCGGGTTAGAGGCGCCCTTCATGTCCCCCAATAGGAGATTTTCACCGTTACGGGCAGTTCCTTTCGCCACCACCGGCTTCCTCGGAGATATCTTTGCTGGGTAGCGTATTTTTATCCATGTCTCGCCGTGAATAAAATGTAAAAAAGGTTTTTTCCCGGATATTATGGCTTTTATTACAATAATTCGAAACTTCACTGATAAGATGTTATCCTTAAAATTATTATTATAAATAAACGCCAAACCGACACTCAGACCACACGGTTTAACCGTGTACAAATAATTGAGTCCCAATTGAATTTGAATAAAATGCATAAAAAGCAGCTGATGTTTTAATTTCGAGAGGAGAAACAAAACCAGCCTATGCTTCTTCCATAATACAAGACCGTCACCTATACGAACCGAGGTCCTCGACAATGTTTTCCTCCAAGGAGAAATCATGTTTTGTACCAACCTTTTCTTTGACTTCTCCCCTGATTTTTTGTGATTTCCAGAGTTGTCCTTTAAATTACCTATAATAAACCCTGGATCAATCCAAGTTAAACATATTCGAATGAACCGCTCCCAGTTCTGGTCCCGTAATTTTGTCACCGAATCTCCATACATAATTGATAAGAATACATTTTCCCTTGGTGCTTCTTTGATAACAATGATTTGATTACTTGCTAATAAAAAATTGATTTCTCCTCCTTGTCCGTTCCTGANGAAACCACCAATCTTGCCACACGATTCAACCGTATACAAATTATTAAATCCCAAATGAAACTGAAAATTTAGCATAAGCATAGACTTTTGATTTGTTTCCGAAAAAAATAAAAATTCTGGGCTTTGCTTCTTCCATAAATCCTGAAGATAGCTTATTCTCAACTTATGACCCAAACCATGAACGTTCCAGCACTTCACTCTCATCCCTTTAATTTAGATTTCGAAGTAACCACTTTAGCTTTTGGGTTTGATGAAACCTTACCAACTGCATGATGGACCTCACCGAGTCGTCCCGAGTTCTTTGATATCAATTTCTTCCTTGGAGAAATGAGACCTNCCGCTCCCAGTTCTGGTCCCGTAATTTTGTCACCGAATCTCCATACATAATTGATAAGAATACATTTTCCCTTGGTGCTTCTTTGATAACAATGATTTGATTACTTGCTAATAAAAAATTGATTTCTCCTCCTTGTCCGTTCCTGATTTCGGCTCATCCAACATCAAGCCCTCATCATCTACCAATATCAACGCAGCCTGTTCCAAAGCACCTTCCACTATTTCCATATCATCCCCTACACTCTCCAAAAGACCTGCATCATAAGCTCCATGTTCCCTTAAATCCTCAACTGCAACCCCGACCGTGTGCTCCGTAATAGACTCGTGCAACAATTCTGAACCAGTAAGAGTTAGTTCCGCCGAGATTAAAATTTCAGAAGACGTACCGTTAGTATTCTCCACCGTCGTTGAGCCATTTTCATCATTCTCAAAAAGAAGACCTCTACGGACTGTTTTCCCCGCAACCTTTGTTGCCTCACCATTAGACTCGAGGTCAACACTCTCATTTGGGACCGGATTTTGCACCGGGGAATTGCTGTGAAAAGCTTCAAGCATTTTCCGTTCCTGCACCGATAAAAACTCCCCCACGTCTGAGGTTCTCAATTCATTCAGCCCCGAGGTAGACATCTCATACCTCTTAGTCATCTCCTTAGGTGGCACATAACCTGATGAGAGGGTAGATTTGGAGCCTCTTTCTCGGCATCTTCTATCACCCTTCCATTGGCCATATCGATGCTCCTTGCCGATATGGTTATGAACCGATGTGTCCCTTGATTCGTGGACCTTTCCCTTTCCTTTGTCCTGCCCTTGATAATATCTGTTGGAAGGTTCAGTTCGTTGTTGAGCCAAACTTTCACCCAGACCTTGAGTCGTCGCAGCTTTATAGCTACAACGTTCAAACCATGTTTTGGTTCGTCCGAATTGTTTTCATAGCTCTCTACCCTTCCTTCCCGTCGAGAGCACATGGATTGGTCGTGGCAGAGGCTAAAACAAATCATGCAGTATCCGAAGAGCCTTTCATACCGTAATGAGATGACCGTCTCTTCACCGCCATGAAATTCCACCGTGGTCTCGAAGCAGAGTGGTTTGAAACCATCTAAGACCACTTGCACTCTGCCGGTGTCGAGATCCACTTCTTTCACATCACCTAAAGCCTCGCCAATGCTGCGGAACGTCTAATCAGCCCAGTAATGGAGAGGGATTCCCATAACCCTGATCCAAAATTTGATAGCCGAAGGATATCTGCTATCGACCACAGGTTCCCACCGAACCAGCGAAATCATCCAATAATCGAAATGAAAAGGCTCCATCTTCAATATCTCCGTAATGTCCTCTTCTCTGTCAAAGTCGAATTGGAATCTGCCCATTCCTAAATCCGCCGCAGCTACTCTCTCTTCCACATTCAAAATGCGTGGAAGTTTTTGTTGGGTTCTCTTTTTCGGTGAAGTTTCGGTTTTGTCGAGATTCGGTGGAGGATTCGGTGGATCCGATAATCAATACAAAGTGGGCTGAGAGGGGATTCGTTTTCGACGATTTCTACAGAGACCTTACGGTTCTGTGATCAAATGAGATCCCTCGGGCAATCACATCAGATTTCATTATCTCTGATTGACCTGATTTACGAGTGTGTTTCCTTCTTAGATGTTTTGAGGTTAATGGGATTGGATACAGATTACTTCGTTGATCTTCATCAGGGGAAAACAAGAGTAACAAAAGGAAACATAAGGGCAGATTGGTTTGGGGCAGATACGGGAAATCCCCTTCGGAGTGAAGTTGGGATTTTTTCGACGGTTTGGCAAGAGGAAAGTAATAATCGAAAGAACATCAATGGAGAATCTAAGATTACATCGGAGATATCGAAGATTTCACCAGATTTTATCTCATTAGGCAAATGTGAAGATGTGTATAAATGGGAGTCAGAAAGACTCGACTTTCGGTATCAGAACATCTCAGCTTTTTATTGTAACATATTTCTGGCGTTTGCTTCTCTTCACACGAGTCAGAGAATGTCTCAAAGTCAGTTAGTCAAGAGAGAGGGTACGGAGAGGAAAATGGAAGCGAGCCAGAAGAAGTTGAAGATTAAGGTTCCTCATTTCGACAATTCTGAACTCATAACAAGTTATGCTAAAACGCTGATTGGGAGGTGCATGAATCCCAAGAAACAGGACATCCATATGCTTCCACGAACATATATAACTTATATATGAAACCTTTTCAAGTGTCATTTTGGAAGTTTTTTTTTTTTTTTTCAACACAAATATCGTTTGAAATTTTAATCACAAATACAAAACCTAGGTTACCCATAATCAAAATTAATTAAAAATATGAAACAGAACATAATTTCATAAACCACTTGTTTTCGGAAAAGACATAATAATTTTTATTTTTTTGTTACTCGCTTGAAAACTGTTAAAACGATACTTATCAATCATACTTGTTTTTGTGTAACCATAGTAAAATATAATACAGTTTAAGATCAAGATGATTCTTCCCCTCTAAACAACAACAACAAAATTTCTCCTTTCTTTCTTCTTTATCTTCACCACTTTCACATTTCCTCTTTCTCTTCAAACACCAAAACAAAAACTTTAACAAAAAAAAATATAATACAGTTTGTACTGCGGGAGAAATTTATTTTTCTTTTTAGGATGTCGCAAGTCATCAAATTTATGGAATCTGTAACGACACTGACATGTTGCGAGTTCCAATGAAAAATCTCAAAGAGAAAAAACAAACCGAAACCAAGGCGTGACATAGGAATAGGATTGATGTTTGTGGAATGCGAAGGGTCGTTAATTAGGATTGAGAGAGGAGTGGTCCTATAGTTTGGAGGCAGAGCAAGAGCCTCGTCTTGGAAAATGTGCCCTGACTCGGGCAGTTAAAGACGAAGCAAACTGGGCCCTGTCTGCAGTGCAGAGCTTTACGCGTGACATCTTTGACAAGGGCAAAAGACATTTTCGACCCTCGTTTGTTTGTTTGCAGAAGACAACGAGCCAGCATGTGTGCTGATGATGTTAATATGGGCCGCTCTAACCCGTTTAGGCTTTACCGTTTAAAATCCGTCCGTTTAAATTAAAGTCCACCGAGTTTAAACCAATCCGTTTAGGCTTGTTTAATTTTTTTTTTTCTTACATTTTTTTTTAAATTCCAATACTTTTAAAACTGCGTTCTTTTATTTATTCATATGATCCAACAAATTGCAGATATGCCCATAAACAAATTTAGTTGCATGTTATTAGATCACAAACCACGTGTAACGAGTCGCTTTCAAGTTGCATGGTGGTGGAAAAATAATTGCATAAGTGCAAATACTTTACATCTGTATCTATAATATGAATTCCAAAATCATTCAATATATACATGTCCAATGTGATGTATAAGTAAAATTCTGATTTTAATGAGAAAATAATTATTCATTTAAATTTTTTGCATCTGTACACTGGTGTCGTCTTGGATTTTACTTCTTAAAAACAAACAAAAGACTAAACTTTTACACAACTATATATGTTTATACTAAAAGATGATCTAAACAAATAGAACCCTAATCTCGTTACGAAGAAAAGAGTAAACTCTGATGCTACTGTAGTATGAAGAACCCAACTATGTTTATACTAAAAGATGATCTAAACAAATAGAGAGATTTTATCGAGATCGAGTCGCGGAGCGAAAAATGAAGAGAAGATAAAAAGGAGAGAGAACTAGATCTATTGCAAGAAGCCAACGATGCTACTGTAGTATGATGAACCCTAAAAACAAACCTCAACTATGATGCTACTGTAGTATGAAGAACCCTAATCTCAAACTAAAAAAAAGAAAGAAAAAAAAAAAAAGAACCCTAATCTCGTTATGAATACAGGGATAATAAATTTTGAAATCGAACCACAAACCTCAACGAAGTTGGTGAACTTTGAGTCGCGATTCACCACTAACCTATGAACTTGGAGGGAAAGTTGGTGAACTTTGAGGGTACCCGTTTATTTCGCGGACATGCCCGTTTAATAAACAGACCTAAACGGATATACCCGTATACAAATTATTACACGGGCCACGGGCTAACAATTTTATGACGGGCTCATATAAGCCCGCAGACTTAAAGCCCATATTAACATCACTATGTGATGATTTCTTTGCTAAAAAGACCACTTTTCTTTTGTGTATCATGTCGTAGCGTATAAATTGTAATTCCCGGTTATCCGGTTATCTGGGTATCTGGTTATGTTAAACCAGAACCTTATCCTCTCATATAAGAGACACATTGTAATCCATTCAATAATCAATAATAGAATATCATTTCCATCTCTCTTGTTCGTTCTTATTCTGTAATATGGTATCAGAGCGTGAGACTCGAAAATCTCACTCGATCTTCTCAATTTCTTCTTCTTTCGTTTTGTTTTGACCTAGATTAATCGTTGATTCTCACGATTAATCGTTCTCCTTGATAGATTCTTTGGTTATTCCGCCGAGAATCACAAATTTCACGATTTTCTATCATCTTGAAGCTCCGATTCAGCTCCAATGGTGATCGGACGATTGGCTTCCACCAATTGTTGAGATGGATAGTCGCACAATTTGTTTTCTCGTTATAAATCGTACTCCCTCCGTTTCACAAAGAGTGTCGTTTAAAGGTTTATTTTTATTTTACAAAAAATGTCGTTTTATGTTTTCAATACATAATTTTGAATAAAAATCCAATTTTAACTTTATTGTTTTAATGTATTAATTAGAGAGAAAAAAATAGGTTAATGTATTAATAAAGGCTAATATGAAACTTTTAGTAGTTTTTTTAATGTGTGAAATGTGTCAAAATAACATTTTTTGTGAAACAGAGAGAGTATAACTTTGGTAAGTCTAATATCAAACGAAACGAAACACAACATATCCTAAACCAAAATACCAACTCACACAACAACGGTCGAGGCAGAACACTTGTTTGCGGACAATAGAGTAACTTTCAAGTGATTAGGACAGTGTTTGTTGCTTATTACAAAGCTTGCTAAGCTGTTTGAACATAAGCAACTAGTAACGCCACAAGAACTTTGATGTTGCAGTCAATAGTCATTTTTAGTAAAAAAAGTACACAACTTTCCCTCGGAGCTTTTCAATAGTTCTTTATGACCGAATGCCAATTTTTGTCAAAGAAACATATGCTCCCACACAAATGCTCCAGGGAGTTATATTTTATGTCCAGGCCTAAACAAACTAGTACTACTCGAATAAGATTCAGCAGCGTTATCATTTAACTCTTCAAGTGTGAAGATAGTTAGCAGCCATCATCAGCTCCAGAGTCAGTTCAGGCTCGATGTGGAACTCCGTCTCTTTGCCTCTGTAAGATAAAAGACGACTATAAGAAGAAATAAAGATTTGAGACAGCAGAGTACTGAAAGAGGTAATCCGATTCGCGTTTTTTAATCCGTCAGCTAGAAAACAGAACGCTTAAGATAAAGATATATCCTCAAAATATTACTTTCCCTAATAACGCAATCACTACAGACTCCTAATGATAAAATCTACTTGAGAATTGAATGATATGTGAGATGGTAAAGAGTTTGCAGTGAAACTATTTTCTAGGGGATATTCTTCTTGCTGAATTATCCACTAAGTGAAACTTAGACTACGATTAGATTCTGACAAAAGACTACGAGAGGCTGCAATGCCATGTCCTAGAGATCAAAGTAGAGAAAGAGTTGAGAAGTGAGATAGATAATGGAACTATTTCTCTTGAGGTTGTTTATCCTTACCGAATTATCCACTAAATGGTGAATTAGATTCTGACAATGTTAAAACAGACTACGAGAGGCTATACAATGCCATGTTCTAGGGATCAATTAGAGAAAGAGGTACAAGTGAAGATAGATAATGGACCTGGAGTATTGAAGAGACCAATAGAAGTACTGGCAGATCTTCTCTAGAATTGTGGTGCTGATATCAGGGAAAGTCACGACACCATCTTTCGATTCCGAAAAACCACCTGCCACAATAAAAACAACAACAGAGCTTCTCAGATAAACTCTGCATCTAAAACAGAGATTCTTGAAATTTCTTTCGGCATCTTAATGTGGTAAACGCTGAATGCACTACTGCAAGATCATTTCTTTTTCCATGCCCTAAACAACGGGAAATTACAGGTCGATATCTAAACACTCTTAGTTTCTCAATCCATTTACCTGGTGAATTTGAAAATGATCTCATGAAAAAACGAAACAACCTATGATTTTGGATTTGCTTCCTCGTTAAAATCAGATGATTCAATTACGCAATTGTGAATTTCCGATTGAGCATAATCTCTCGTAAAATTTCGCTCAAAGGGATGTAGATTCATAACCAAATTAGATAAATTTGACAGAATAAATCAAAATCAAGTAAGATCACAAGAACAGAATCGGGATTACGATCACTAACCCTACAGCCACATAAAAGAAACGAAATCATAGAAAAGAGGAAAAACCTGGAGAAGTGAGCATGCTTCGGATAGTCTGAGAAACCATGGCGGCTTCCCTGTCGATGACGAACTCGAAACCCTCCATGCTTATCAACTTCACCGTCTCCCTCATCTTCGTCGTCGTCGTCTCTCTCTCTCCCTGCGTCGGCTTTGGCTTCCTCTGTTCTCTACCGCGCGTGATTTAACTCGCAGAGATATCCCAAAAACTACTATTCGCTGTTTGGAAGCAGGCCCATTATGATATGTATAATTTTGTTATTGGCCCAATAAAAATACCTTATTCGGCCTTTTTGCTTTGCCGCAACAATTATAAAATTAAAAAGATTTATTACAAATTATGCCTAAACAAATATGGAATATTCAACAACAAAAAAAAATTAAATTCCGCAACTATTTCCATGTTTTTCTTTCGGAAATTTGAGAAATAGTACATTTAAAGAGCAAATACTCAAATATCTGAAAAATATGTTATCAATAATCGGAATAATCAGATTTTACATACAAAAGAAACGGTATGGTGCATTTGCTTTGATAATCGGAAGAAATTTTTTAGATTAGAATTAGTTACGATATAAAATAAAATAAATACTTTTTTTTGTATGAGTAATTAAAAAAAATTGATGTTATCCTTTGTACTACTCTAATGATCATCGAATGATCCATGAACAGAGCATCACCAACACATGACAGAATGTAAATTATAAGAAATCATTAGGTAGTAATCCGCGCCTTGCACGGGATGAGATATCTGTAAATTATTTTGGTATGTAATTTTTTTTCAAATTATATGAGATGAAAATAATTTAACTGGTTTTAGATGTAAGTTACATAATAGTTATGAGTATTAATATGGAAAATAGTGTAATATTTTTAAATTATAGAAAACGTATATAATTTGTTTGTTAGTTAATAGAAATTGATGTGTATTTGTATTTTTATATTGGTTGATGGTTTTTCATTTGTTTGCCATAAATAATTTAATATTTTATATATTTGTTCGTATTTTTAGGTTATTTGTTGATAACACCCAATGTTCAAAATTGCGCTAGACGCTAGTCAAACGGTCGGGTCGGGCCTAGTGTCTAGCCCAAAAATCGGGGATTAATGGGAGATTAGTTTTTAACTATTTTTATTTTATTTTAAGATTTATATATTTTCATGAATTAAATTTGTTATATATAGATTTTTCAAAACAATTATGAAAGAACTAAGTATTTGATTTTCAATCTAGAAAGACATACATAATTCAAGATCAAACTCACATCTAATTCAAAAAACAAAAGAGAAGTCGTTGCTCTCGGTAACACTGATTTTGAATTGGTTGTGAAAGCAAATATCCTAGTCGTTGCTCTCAGTACGCATGTCTAGGTGACAAAACCACATAGCAAGATCAGTAGAAGCAGTAGCAAACCCAAAAAAAACAAGAAAGAAAAAAATGAAAACTTGTTGAAATATTAACAAAAAACAAACGCTTATCTTCTTTCTCAGCTTATGACCCGTAAATATAAAACCACAATAGAGTTTGACACCAATCTAGAGAACACATCTTAAAGCTTCAACGAGAAACAGAGTAAGCAACACCTATGACATCTACAATAACTCTAGTTTCTAGTGTGGTCAATATAATTGTGCTAAGCACGTGAATATCCAGGCTCTTGCTTATTATACTTAAATCACACCAAAAAACAAAGATTTATCTTTCATTTCTGCACTGCACATACTTAATATACAAGGATTATAATAGTAGCTTTGTAACAGTATCATTGATACCTAGTATACTACATGTATAATTGATTTCCTTTGTTTTCTTCCTATCTCGAGTACTGCACATATGCAGTTAGGTGTGTTTTAGGTAGATTTAGATAACTAGATAGCAAGAAAATATCTTTTGTATATAACTATCCTGAATCAGCCAAAAATCCACACTTTCACAGCTATTGTTGGAACAATTTTATTAAGTCAAATGGGTTTATTAAAATAGTGGAAGTGAACGAGAAATAGCCCAACAAAGTGTTGGCTAATTAAATGAAGTGTGTGTGTGTTTTTGTCCCACATTGGAAACAATGAGAAAAACACACATGTATATATATGGAGGAACCATGATCCTTGTTCAAAAAAACTAACATCTTTGGTGTGTTAAAGAGAGGATGGGGGATTCCCACGCGCGCCGCCGCCGCCTAGCCTAGCCAGGCTCGTGTGCAGGGCCATCGGCCCAATAAAAAGTTATTTTTGGGACAAATTTTTACAAACGCTTTGTCTCAAAATTGAACGATTAATCCCGCGTAAGTAAGAATTTTTTCTCGTAGATCGGTTTACCACTGAAACGGAAAACAAATCGAGTCATCGAATACGTCGGCTATATGTCGGTATCAACTCTCCTTACGCAACACCTTGCGCGCCACTTGCGGTGCCACCTTGCGCAACTCTTGCGGTGGCACCACCTCGATAAGATTGTAATACCGTAAATACCGGATTGAAAACTTAAGATTAATTCAACGATTATAAACGATACAACAAGAAACGAATTATGAAAGACAATATTCGAGACAGAGCTATTCCATGTTAAAATGGAGACACGGAGTCGAGATATGATATATTTCCTTAATTCAATAAATCCCCCGTAGCTCGGGCACTGAGTAATCTCTATAATGGTAAATCTCGTCATATAAGAAGACGTCATAAAACCATTAGACATTTGATCTCAAGTGGTGTAATCACAATTGATTACATCAAATCGACAGACAACCTAGCGGATCCGTTAACTAAAGGTTTGTCACGAGATCAAGTTGTAAAATCATCTAGAAGAATGGGATTAAAGCCTATGACTTAAGAGGAGGTTTGGCGGTAACCCCACCGACGGACTGGAGATCCCAAGAAGTAGGTTCAAAGGGAAAACTAAGTCCAACTAAATCTACTAAGAGCACTGTGAGACTTTGCCTCTTCCTAGTTCTCAGGATGATAAACAGTGATACCTGTATGTTTTCAGGATAAGCGTAAGCTTTTAATGATTTGAGTCCAAACTTTGTAAAGTATCTGGAATATTACAGGATACCCCTTAAAAATTACAAGCTAATGGCAAATCACCTTATGAGTGTGAAATATGGCCGTTTCTAGGAAAAAGATATTGAGGCTATATTTTCCAAGTTCACTCATGATTAACCAGGCATGTTCAATGCCAAAATGAACACAATAGAGAACTTAGTTCTACGAGAAATGAAGCTGTGTTATAGCTGTTGTCTCGGTTTACATCAAAATCCCGGGGGTTCAAGATATCATGTTCACCTCCTGGCCAAGTAAATCCGACAGTTATAACAATGATTGGTTCAAGGCTGAAAAATGCTACCATCTCAGATACAGTGAATTTTCGTTTATACTCTCGACTGTTTTCTGTCTAGTCAGTAGAGTCTGTCTAGTCAGTTTCGTCTAGTCAGATTAGTTTTTCACGTCTATCGAGTCTTCGTATGTTTAGAGTAATTTCTATTCTTGTGGGGGATTGTTGGAACAATTTTATTAAGTCAAATGGGCTTATTAAAATAGTGGAAGTGAATGAGAAATAACCCAACAAAGTGTTGGCTAATTAAATGAAGTGTGTGTATGTTTTTGTCCCACATTGGAAATAATGGGAAAAACACACATGTATATATATGGAAGAACCATGGTCCTTGTTCAAAAGGCTAACACCCTTGGTGTGTTAAAAAGAGGATGGGGGATCCCCACGCGCGCCGCCGCTGCCGCCGCCTAGCCTAGCCGGGCTCGTGTGCAGGGCCATCGGCCCAATAAGAAGTTCTTTTTGGGACAAATTTTTACAAACGCTTTGTCTCAAAATTGAACGTTTAATCCCGCGTAAGTAAGAATTTTTTCCCGTAGATCGGTTTACCACTGAAACGGAAAACAAATCGAGTCATCTAATACGTCGGCTATCTGTCGGTATCAACTCTCCTTATGCAACACCTTGCGGTGCCACCTTGCGCGCCACTTGCGGTGCCACCTTGCGCAATTCTTGCGGTGCCACCGGTGTGCGTGCATCACGGCATGTGTTATCAACGCCACCTTGTGGTGCCACCGGTGCTCGGTGCGTCATCAACGCTCTCCTCCTCGCCTATATATACGGCCTTCATCTCTTCATTTCAATTACACCGAACAATTTATTCAACAAGAACAATCTTCTCTCCCTCGTCTTCTTTGTCTTTAATCGTAAGTTTTTACGTCAAGAGTATATCGTAGTATATAGTTCGTAGATTCCGCTTTTAAGTGAGTGTGAAACGGTCTCGCCACGGTTGTATCATGGGATTCAAAAATCCTACAGTTCTGCATCACTACGAGGGATTTATTGAATTAAGGAAAGAGATCATATCTCGACTCCGTGTCTCCATTTTAACATGGAATAGCTCTGTCTCGAATGTTGTCTTTCATAATTCGTTTCTTGTTGTATCGTTTATAATCGTTGAATTAATCTTAAGTTTTCAATCCGATATTTACGGTATTACAGCTATGACCCGTAAATTAGTGCCCTTGATCCAATTATGCATCTAAAATAGAATCAGAAAGTGTTCCTATTCTCACAATCACAAAAATAAAGATCCTCGATTCCAGAGCTAATTTATTCTCCTTTGAACAAAAACCCACAATGCCTTTGCCTTGATCGAATTCGATCCAACACCAACACATAATAATAGGAAGAAGAAGAGCAAGAAATCGGTTTCTCTGCTACTAACAACGATCTTCTCAACTAATATTGCAACAGAAATGTCAACCTCACTCAAATTTGATCGCGATTTGGGAGATAAGAAGAAGATTAGAGAGAAGATTTTACCAGTCGGAGAAGAAGAAGATCAACCTCACTCAAATTTGATCGCGATTTGGGATGAATCACGATTAGGGTTCATCTGTTTTAGGGATTCGGTGTAGAACGATAATTGTAAAAATGGGTTATAATGGGTTTTTGTTAACTATTGTCTATTGGGCCAAATTTTTAATAAAATGTGGGCCAAATAAATATAATTATTGGACCTATTTTTTAAGCTAGGCGGCCGATTTTCTTATAAAGCGTTGAAATCGAAAGAAAATCGGTTGACCGATTAACTCACCCGCACAAGCTAAATTGTATAGGCGCTAGGCGGCCAATTTTTTGAACAGGGATAACACCCTTATAAAGGATAATTATATGGTTTTTAATAGGGTTTAATGCAAAAAAAACTGCAAACTTTATTTTTTTTGTAAGAAAAACTTTCACCTCAAAAAAATGCAAGTCAAACCCCTGAACTACAAAGTCACCCGCAAAACAACCTCTGGTCGTGTAGAAAATGCAAAACCAGGATTTAAACTCATGACCTCCTATACAACTAACACATATGCATTACCATTGTGCCAAGATCATTATTGATGTACTAACCAATATAATTATATTTATATATATTAAAATGATGTGTTTTGTCTTTTGAATATTTTTGACGGTTGTCCTCGGTTTTCGCGGTTTTGACGGAAAAACTTGATTTCGCAGTTTTGAAACCAAAATCAGGTTTTCCCGTCAAAACCGAGAAATAACGTCTTTCCGCCAAAACCGCAAAAACGCGTTTTCCCAACAAAACCGAGAAATCATGTTTTTAGCCATATCTGCAAACACGTGTTTCCCGGGAAAATCGCAAAATCAGGTTTTTCTGTCAAAACCGCAAAATCACGTTTTTCCGCCAAACCACAAAATCACGTTTTCCCGCCAAAACCGGAAAATCATGTTTTCCCGCCAAAACCGTAAAAACGCGTTTTCCCGTCAAAACCGATAAATCACGTTTTCTCGCCAAAACCGCGAAAACGCGTTTCCCGTCAAAATCGCAAAATCAGGTTTTCCCGTCAAAACCGCAAAATCACGTTTTCCAACCAAAACCGAGAAATCAGGTTTTCCCGCCAAAACCGTGAAAACGCGTTTCCTAGGAAAACGTGATTTCTTGGTTTTGACGGGAAAACGCGTTTTGCGGTTTTGGCAGGAAAACATGATTTCTAAGTTTTGGCGGGAAAACGTGATTTTGCGGTTTTGGCGAGAAAACGTGATTTTGCGGTTTTGGCATGAAAACATGATTTTGCGTTTTACCGGGAAACACGTTTCGCAATTTTTGCCAAAAAACATAATTTCTTGGTTTTGTTTGGAAAACGCGTTTTGCGGTTTTGGCGGGAAACCGCTATTTCTCGGTTTTGATGGCAAAACGTGATTTTGTGGTTATGACAGGAAAACCTGATTTTGTGGTTTTCCTGGGAAACACGTTTTTGTGGATTTGGTCGAAAAACGTGATTTCTCGGTTTTGACGGGAAAACACGTTTTTGCAGTTTTGGCGGGAAAACATGATTTTAATTTTGGTTTCAAAACCGCAAAACCGCAAAACTGCAAAAGCCTAAGACAACCGGCAAAGTATTCAAAGGACAAAACACATCATTTTAATATATATAAATATAATTATATTGGTTAATACAACAATAATTATCTTGGCACAATGGTAATGCAGATGTCTTAATTGTATATGAGGTCATGAGTTTGAATCCTGGTTTTGGTGACTTTGTAGTTCAGGGGTTTGACTTGCATTTTTTGCATTAAACCCTTTTTAATAATATTAAAAAAAAAAGAAATTTGGCCCATGATATCTGCAATAAAAATTCACGGAAACAACTTCAACATGACTCACATCCACAATTTGGCCCATGATATCTGCAATGAAAATTAGTAAAGAGTCACCAATCAAGTACTCAAGATTCAGAGTACCAGCAAAAATGTCATTGTAATTAACTAGCTGAAAACCATTCAATTCATTGGGCAATTGCTCGCAACTTCTAACACGTGTGGTAGTAAGAAACCCAATCTTGTAGAGGTGACTGGTTGTTCAATAACTACCACATGAGTGGTTCAGTGAAAAGTTGATAAGTATCCTTGAACCATTGGTGAGAGGAAATGGTCGAACCGATTGGCCACCTCTTTTTTCACTGTACCATGAATTTTGTCTCCCTATAAAAGAAATTTACGAAATCAGAAATCACTGAAAAATCAGAATATATAAATGATATGATTAAAGTTACAAAGACGACAAAAAACACATTTGAACGATTAACACCATTTCAATCATTTCTCTCTACCGGCAACAGAGTATTGTTTCCAAAATCTTATGATCTTAACATTTATCTTCCACATACTTTTGAGAGGTATCAAGTCGGAGACTGAACTGAAAGAGGCCATAATAGATAAATGTTAAATTGTTGAGGAAACGTTAATGTTGTTGTGTAATGAAATGGTTATTGTTAGAGGGGAGTTTAGCACTCCCCGGTTTAGTCCGGTCCGAATTAAAATCAGCCCAACTACCGACTTCAAACCCCATCACGACCGACCTACGGAATAAAATGAAGATTTCCTTTTATTTGATAAAGGCCAAGAAGAAAGGAAGTTAACATTTTCCCGATGAAACAAGAAAAAAAAGATTATCCTTTTCTCAATGGGATTATGAAAAGGAAATCATTTCGTTTTGGATCGACTTCAAGACTTATAAATAGGGGAGCTCCCCATTAAGAAGAATCATCCCATAACTCATTCACAATCACAAGAGAGAGAAGAAACAGAGAGCTCGAACCTTCCGATCTTTGTTTTCTCTATTTTCTCTAAGTCATTTTACCGATCTAAATTTCGTTGTAACGCCGCCAAGCTTAATTCAATAAACAAGGTTCCGAACTAAGTTTACCGTTTTACCCTTGTGTGATTCTCGGAATCAACAATTGGCGCTAGAATGAGGGGTTTTTAAAACAGAACTTACTGATCTCGTTTAATTGAGTGCGGCAATGGCAAACCCAGACAGTACTCCAGCTATCATCGACGGTGGCTCCGAGCACGGCGATCGAAACTCTTTGAACAACGGGCTCGACCCAAAGGATACCGAACTACCTACCGGAGGAGAAGGCCATCTAGCACCGAATCCACCAGAAACCACTACAGCAACTCCAACACTAGTCGATCCGACTGCCCTCATACAAGCTATGAACGCACAGTTCGCAAAAATCTCCAAAACGAATGAAGAAAGGTTCGAATCTCTACTGGCATCCCAGACCGAACTCTAAAACCAGCTCAGTACACTCAGACAAAATCCGATCACCCCTGCGAACGCGAACCCCCCTCTTCGTCGGAACCTCATGACCGAGCTGAACCAGAACCGAAACCCGACTGCAACAGATCTGCCAACGAGATGGTCCGCTGCTAACCCAGGGACTCACATCACCGATCAAGCATCTCTAGATCAAGAGTTCGAGAACGTCAAAGCCCAACTTCAAGATATGCGATCTAAGTTTCATCAAGCTATGAGTTCGACACCTGAAATTGACCGAGTGATCCAAGAGACCCAGAAGACACCATTCACATATCGGGTTATCAACACCACAGTTCGGCGTTTGGAAAAGATCAAGATTACACCATACGATGGACATACCGATCCGCGCCATTTCATGACCTCGTTCGGAATCATGATGAACCATTTTCGCTTCAGTACCGAAGAAGAAAAAGACGATGACACATGCCAGCTGTTCGTGGAAAATCTCAGTGGAACCGCACTTGATCGGTTCTCGCAGCTAGACGCAAACTCGATCGATAGCTATACCGAGCTCACAACGAAATTCCTCAAACGATTCACCATGTTCATCAAACAAAAAACGAGGAATGCCGACCTATGGGCTCTCGAACAAAGAAGCGACGAACCACTACGCCATTTTATGAACCGATTCAAAGCGATAGTATCTCACTGCACCATTGACGACGATGCTGCAATCGAAGCTCTATACAAATCGACCTGGTATAGATCACCCTTTCACAAGGAGATCAAACGCAACCGACCTTTCACTCTGGAATATGCTCTACACAAGTCGTATATATACATCGTCGAAGAGGAGGAAGAAGCTGCCAAAGATAAACAATACGCCCTCAAGCACTATTACTAGTTCGAGATTAAAAAAAAAAAAAAAAAAAGAACGTTCACCGAGCTACCATTCCATCATGCTCGCTAAGCTCGTATTCATCACTGATGTGATATGAACTACGAATGGCTTGATCCGTCTTTCGAGGGTACGTAGGCAACCCACCTCGGGTTCAGCTGTGACTTTAATAAAAAAAAAAATTTCTAAGTATCTCCAAAGCCGAACTCAAGCAGTTCGCCGAACTCGTATAGTTCGTACTATCAAGCCGAACTCAAGCAGTTCGCCGAACTCGTATAGTTCGTACTATCAAGCCGAACTCAAGCAGTTCGCCGAACTCGTATAGTTCATACTATCAAGCCGAACTCAAGCAGTTCGCCGAACTCATATAGTTCGTACTATCAAGCCGAACTCAAGCAGTTCGTACTATCAAGCCGAACTCAAGCAGTTCGCCGAACTCGTACAGTTCGTATCTTTAAGCCGAACTCAAGCAGTTCGCTGAACTCGTACAGTTCGTACTATCAAGCCGAACTTAAGCAGTTCGCCGAACTCGTATAGTTCGTACTATCAAGCCAAACTCAAGCAGTTCGCCGAACTCGTACAGTTCGTATCTTCAAAACAAACTTGTACAGTTCGTATCTTCAAGCCGAATTTGAGCAATTCGCCAAACTCATACAGTTCATGCTTGAAATTATTCCCATAAAACCGAACTCGTATAGCTCGCACTCTAAACCCTCGCGGTTTTACACATCGACGTCCTGGCCAGACGATCGGTACAAAGAGATAACCCGAGCTTTGTCTCGCATGCATCCTCATGGTGTTATGGATAACACACTTTCCATGTTAAGCCGGGACCAGTCCCGCACTATATCCGCTCTCAGATCATCCGAGCTAAATAAGCCGAGTCCGTCTCGCACACTCCGATTCGATATGAGAATACATGGAGTATCTTATGATGAGCTACCAACGCACTCTGAAGCTAAGCTCCAAGTTAAATCCAAACGTTTCCTCTCGCAAAATTAAGCCGATTTCTCAACAATCGCAAAACTAATAAGCCGATTTCTCAACAATGGCAAAATTTATAAACCGATTACTCAACAATCGCAAACTAGTAAGCCAATCTATGAATGATCGCCGATCTCGAATGGGTCGTAGAATCGAGTTCATCCTCTGTACCCAGGCTAGGACCGTATTATTTACGGCCCCATTTTTGTACACCGTGAACTCAAGAGGATCGTATCATTTTACGACCTAAAAAAAAAAAGCCGAACTCGATATCACAACGATTAAAACATCTTAAGCCGAACTGATGACCTCGCATGGATTCGCCAAACTCTACTGATCTCAATTTACACCGGGCTAAATGCTTCCATGAACTTCGCCGAACTCAAAATATTCTTTCGCCGAATTGAGGGGGGGGGACTAATTGTTAGAGGGGAGTTTAGCACTCCCCGGTTTAGCCCGGTCCGAATTAAAATCAGCCCAACTACCGACTTCAAACCCCATCACGACCGAACTACGAAATAAAATGAAGATTTCTTTTTATTTGATAAAGGCCAAGAAGAAAGGAAGTTAACATTTTCCCGATGAAACAAGGAAAAAGAGATTATTCTTTTCCCAATGGGATTATGAAAAGGAAATCATCCCGTTTTGGATCGACCTCAAGACTTATAAATAGGGGAGCTCCCCATTCAGAAGAATCATCCCATAACTCATTCACAATCACAAGAGAGAAGAAACAGAGAGCTCGAACCTTCCGATCTTTGTTTTCTCTATTTTCTCTAAGTCTTTTTACCGATCTAAATTCCGTTGTAACGCCGCCAAGCTTAATTCAATAAAGAAGGTTCCGAATTAAGTTTATCGTTTTACCCTTATTTGATTCTCGGAATCAACAGTTATGCAATATAGTGTTATATAGTGTTCAAATTAAGGGTTTCCCACTTATTAAGAAGACATGAATGAGAATTCAAAATCAAATGTCTGTTCAATCATATAACGTAATTTTTTTTTTAGTTTCTCATTATCAATAGCGAAAATATATATTTCCATGATAATTACTAATAGCAAAAATCTCTTTCCACGAAAATCTCTCTTTCCTTAAAAGTCTCATTTTTATTGCAATTTGATTTGTAAATCACAATCTATTATGATTAGATTTGAATATGCAATTTAATTTGATTTGAATTTGAATATGCAACTTTATATGATTAGATTTGAATATGAAATTTAATATGATATAAATTTGAATCTGAAAAATAATTAAATGGTAATCTCAAAACAATTTAATCCATTTTGAATTGGAGTTTCAAATTCGTCACGTGAATATTCATTAGTACGAGTGTTTGATTAGACCATTAGCATCAAACTATATCAAATTAAAATATAGTTTGATGAGACCATTAGCATCAAACTATATTATATGATTTATATCTCAATAATCATTAGTACGTGTGTGAACTATAGTATATGCTTTATATCTCAATAATATGAAAGCTAGATTTTATATTATAATTTGAATTT
>PKMM01047552.1:167938-185507 GCA_002933915.1 Eutrema heterophyllum | reverse complement strand
TAGGGTTCTAGGATGAAGTAGATTAGGCGATTCTAGGGCGAATCGATGGTGTTAGGACTTAATAGATAATTGATTCATCCTTGTTTAGAGTGCTTAAGGCTAAATCAACCTTGATCTAGTTGGTTTAGATCATAGGGAATTTCTCGCCCGGAAGGTGTTCGATGAAATTCCCCAATGAATCTAATCAAGGGATTTACATTCTTAGCATGCGGAAGTAGTTGTCTAAGGTGTTAATTGACTAAGTAGTCTTGTTTTCAATGCATGTAGAATCCTATTTCACAAACGGAAGTTTGATCTTGACTTAGAATTTTACATAGGGACTAATGTGAGGAATTGTATTAGTCTACTTAACAAGTTGCATCCCATGAATCATTGTAGCATTGACACCATCGTGAAGCTCTAGATAGCCGAAATCGTACATTTCATCCCGGGATTCGTTTTTAGCATTCTTGATCATCTTAGTTATTTCATTTTACTCGTCTTCTTATTGCATTAAATTAGGTTGTTAGACAGAAAACCAAAACCTTATTGATTCACTTAGATTAGAACGTTTATGTATTTCTAGTGCATTAATCTTAACCCTTTTGGATTGATATCTCAAGTGCTGCAATGACACGAGTACACTTGGGTAATTGAAGTGGGAATTATCCTGTATCACCCCTCGTCAATAAGAGTTGGAGGCTCGGAAGGATCAATGGGATCCATCCCGGCATCATTGACAACATTCGCCTCGGCTCTTTCCTCGGCCGTAGTCGCCTCGGGGATCATCACCTCGGTGGTGACAGGGTTTGCATAAGTCTCGGCAGCTCGCCTTGTTGTATCCCTCTCCTCAAGCTCTTTCCTCGCACGGATTGACAATCTCACCATGCTTGGCTGGGTATCTTCAGGAGACGGAGACTTTGAACTGACAGAAATACCATCGAGAATAGCTCGAGCTCTTTCAATCCTTCTTAGCGAGAAGTGCTTTCCTCAGTCAACTCTCTCGGCCGCCAAAGTATCTAACACCTTGAATAAATTGTTTGGGCATGCGGGAAGGAGGTTGCGAACTGCAAAGATAAGAAAACAAGATCAGTTACCAATATCAAATAAGGCACCGAGCCAAAAATTTACAGATCAGCTACCAAGTGGTCCCTAGCTCGTCTTAACTAGGCGGAGACATTCCCTTGGAATAGAGGCCTCGGAAATGCAGACAAAGAAGAAATAGCTATCCCAGTCGCTATCCTTGCTCAGGAACCCTCAGATGATCTTCCACTCCCTCTTATTGGAAATGTAGATCCTCTCCGAATCGGGGACTCTTCGGATTTCCAGGAGGTTTCGGAGGTGGTCAATGCTGATCTCGACATCACAGTTGAAAGAACCAGATTTCACACATATCGTAGTTCGGTGTAATCAGTTTAGGGTTTAGGAGAATTATTTTTATTAAAATTATAGCTAGACCCGAGGTGGGTTGCCTACGTACCCCCGAAAGGGATCAAGCCATTCGTAATTCTTGTTACAAAGAAAGTTGAGGATGAATATTATGAGGTCAAGTCCTCTCTATTTATAAGATTCTAAGTCGGCTAAAAACAGGTTAACTTCCTTTTCCTAGTTCCATCAGGAAAAGGAATATCTCCTTAAATCTCTCCGAGATCGGGAAATAAGTCCCCCCCCCAGTTCGGCAAAGAAGTCCTTTGAGTTCGGCGAAGTTCATGAAGATTTTTTAGTCTGGTTGGAATTGAGATCGGATATTCGACTTCAGTGATGTAAGGATTTTGGCGTCGGTGGTTGACTTTAAGGTTTGATTCGGTGTTATTCTTGCAAAAATGACTAAAGACGCGAGATTGAACTCGACTTTTGATCCTGCAAATGATAGATTGAGCTCGAGGCTGAGCTCGGCATTGTTAGTTAGATTTGAGGTCGGACTCGGCTTATCCTGCGAGCGAAGTTTGTGTTCGGTCTTGATAGTTTGCGCGAGAAGTCGGCGAGCTGTGATTGCGAGCTGCCCAATTGTCAGGTCGGCAAGCTGCAACTGCAAGTTGCCAAACTGCGAGGTCGGCGAGCTGCGAGGTCAGAGAGCTGTGACTGCGAGATCGGCGAGTTGTGAGGTCGGCGAGTTGTGACTGCGAGGTCGATGAGCTGCGAGGTCGGCGAACTGCGATAGCTGCGACTGCGAGCTACCTAACAGCGAGGCCGACGAGCTACGACTACGAGCTACCTCACTGCGAAGTCGACAAGTTGCGACCTCGAGCTGCCTAACTGCGAAGTAAACGATATGTCTTGTTGACCGTGGTTTGTCTTTAGAGGGACAGACCCTGTGACATAATCTGAAAAGAAAATATCTTTGAATAATGAACTTTTGATAGGTGATACCTGATTTTTGCATAGCTCGGTTGACGAGGTGGAACGAGATCGGTGAACGTTCTTAGTTTTTCTTTTAATCCCGAGCTTTTGGCGGGTGTATCAATGTTGCGTTGTTGCTTTGAAACATCTGGTTTGGTTCGGTAAGCGATCTGAAATCTTGAATTTGGACCGGTTTCTTGTCTTTTCCATTGTCGTACGTGTGAGCTCTCCTTCGCTCCTCTTTTTCTTTATTGCGTTGTAGAAGTTAAGACTTGAATTTTGCTTTTCTTTTTTTGGCGCATGTCGGTGAGAGATGTTCGAGTTCAGCGAAGGAGTCTAGTGGGCTTAAGTTTTCACATCTCTTTGGGCCAGGTTTGAGTCTAATATCTTATGCTATCAAATGGGCCAAAAAAATATGACCAAGCCCAAGAGAAAATCTGGTACCCTTGCAACATCGGTGTGGCTTGTCACAAGACGGCGTTGGATTTTGTCAGCGCTGACGCGTGTGAATCCGGTGCTGGTGGCGGAGGCGGAGCTCGAAGCGGTGGTCGAGAAAATCCAGTTCGATGGTCGGTAGAGCAAATCGGAGAACAGTGATGACGTGGTGATGCCGAGATCGGGAGAATGGAACATATCGGAGGTGGTGGTACTCGCGGCTTCTCTTCCACACTCAGGCGCGGTGTTTGCGGCGAAGAAGATGAAGATCGGTGGTGGTAGAAGAGCGTAGCTCGGTTGTTGTTTTAGGTGAATTTGAGAATCCCAGTTGATGTCGAATGAAGATTTACCAGCGAATTGCAGAGGAGGTGGAGTTACAGAAGACATGGCAGAAGGGCCTTCACCAGAGTCCTCGAGTTTCTCGCCGGATAAAGGAGAAAATTTTTTGCTTCACATGTCCCCGGAGGAAGGAAGAACATACGATTAGAGATTTTTTTTTTTTTTTTTTTTTTGAAGACGAACCGAGATGATTTCGATTAGGGTTTTTTAAAAATAATTCTCCATTCCCCACAGAACCGGTTATCGGAGGTTCGAGCCCTCCGGAGATCACACAAGGGGTTAAACAGTAAACTCAATGGATCGAATCTCGTTTTATTAGATCAAACTCGGCAAAATACAAAACGGATTAAGTCGAGAGACTTTAATCGGTAAAAGAGAACTAAAAGAATAAAAGCTATGAAGTTGGAGCTCTTAGTCTCTTAGGTCTCGTGAATGAGTTATGAGATGAATATTATGAATGAGGAGCTCTCCTATTTATAAGGTTCTAAGCTAGCTAAAAACAGGATGATTTCCTTTTCCTAGTTCCATCAGGAAAATGATAACTTCTTTTTCCTAGTTCCATTAGGAAAAGGAAGATTTCCTAAAATCCCTTCGAGATCGGGAAATATTCCGCAAATCTCGGAGGTCGGCGACGCTGGTGACGCTGGTGACGAGCTCGGTCTGAGAAGTCGGTAGTTGAGCTGATCTTAATTCAAACCGGGTTAAACCGGGGAGTGCTAAATTCACCACCAACAACAGTCAATGCACCAAGCAAAAATTCCCACGAGATGACGAAGCCCACGAGGCTTAACTTGACCTAGGGCAATCCCATGCTCCCATATATATCGAAGGATCAGTTCCGGGATTGGGAACCATAAAAAGCATAGGCGAAAGAAGCTCTCATAAATGGTGAAACAACCTGATGGAGGATTGTTGGCTCGATCAGACGGTCCGAAAATAATAAACTCAACCGCTTCGGATATACAAAAGTGTCGCCTCAACTCATCCAGAGACTCCTCGATGGAAAGGGTAGAACCAGGGGGATCGGCTCGTTTTTTCCTTTTTTCCACATGCTTCCTCATGGCTCGTCGACCCGATGGACCAGCCATACGACTTCGCATTGTACGTTCCAACTTTCTTCTCGCCTCGGCGGGATCACAAAAGAAATCTGCAATTTCTTCTTTCACTTCACCAGCAATTGCCTTGGTTTCCGGTCCCACAATCGGAAAATTGTTTGGATCTGCGGAGGGACTCACTTCGGCTGATTTATTCTCCTCGGCGGGATTGTTTGCCTCAACAGATCTATTCGCCTCGGCGGATACGCTCGTTTCTCCATACTTATTCACCTCTCAGACTTGCTCGCCTCGGCTTTTTATGGGGAATAAGCAACGTTATGGCCGAGCTGTGTAGAGGAGTTAGCCGCGCCAGTTGAGTCGTTCAATTCCACGTTTGACATCGCACCTCGGCAAAACCGAATCAATAAAAAAAGACCGGCGAATACGAAGATGGATCGGCGAATTTAGACTCGTTGCGGTTCGTATGAAGATGGATAGGAGAGATTAAACAACGCAGCGGTGGATCAGAAAATCCTAACCGGCAATTAAACAAAGAGAAAGAAAGAAGAGAGAGAAGAAAGCTATATGTTTTTTCGGAAATTTGGGAGAAGTGAATTATAATGAGAGGAATCAAGGGGAGGCCTCATTATTTATAAGCATTTTGGTGAGTGGCAGCGCGTGGTCTCGGAAACTAATGGTGCGTGACCTTGGGAACTAACATAAAACTCTTTCTATTCCCGAGGTAATTAAAGCAAGGCGTGTTGATACGCGCGAAAGTATCAACGGTTACAAAATCCCCAAGGCAAATCATACATCCCAGAATATCCCGAGGCGAAGGAACGGTTCGAAGTTTTTCAAAATTCAAATACAAATTTGTTTCATCTCGCCTCAGCTAAAGGATAGCTCGGCGCCGACAATGAAATTTATCACCTCAACATATCAGCATAATAAAACGCCTCATCAATACTTCGCCTCGGCAACATTAGAAGATCGATAATTCGGAGTCACTTCGGCTCGACAGTTAATCTCAAGACTTTCACCTCGTCACAATCACATCTGAGTCTGACGAGCTGGGGGGCTAACTGTTGGGGTCGGTTTTCACCCAGTCGAGATTAATAGCTTGAAAATGACTAAGTACGAGAAGATTTTCCTAGCCGAACCGAGCCAAGGGGAAGAAGAAGATGACCGAGCCAAAAGACAATTCAGCCTCGCTCAGTTCACCTCGGCAAGCTCGCCTCGGACAGTTCGTCTCGGATAGCTCGCCTCGGCCAGTCCACCTCAAGCTGAACGGAGCCGAGCCGAGGCCATATCGGTGTCAATCCTTTGGCGAACCGAAACCACGCCTCGATTGAACCAAGACCAAACCGAGATCGAATCAAGATTAAACCGAGACGAACCGAACCAAATATCTCATGGGCCAAAGCAGAAATTCGTGGGTCGAGGTGATGTATACCTTTCAAACGAAGTGGGCCGAGCCGCAAGCCCATTAAACGAATCATGCTACTATTTGCTAAAACGAATTTGTTTTATAATTGTGATGATCGTTTAACCTAAGTAACCGAACCAAAACCACAAAAAAAACTCGATTTGGTTCAGTTCCAAAACTTCAGTTAGGGTAAAAGTCGCATGCCTACTAGTGGGACCTATCAATAGTAAAAAGGAGAAGAGTAAACAGGAAATAGATTAAAGATTTTCTAAAGACAGTGAGCCTGTTCTTTTACATGACGCTGCGATAACGGCTGCGACATAGCAAAACGACGTCAACGGTGATGGAGCAACAAGATAAACGACAACATAACTTAAAAATAATAGTTTTAGAATAGTCTCGGATAACAGCCGATGTTATCCGATGAGTCGACGATGGCATGATATTAGACGCTGTTATTTCAGCTGACACTCCAATCTTCATAGGCGTTCATCTTCTGCGACAGTTTTCCTCTCACCTGCGTGTTATCTTCTCTCCGCCAAAGCTGTTTTACTCTATGTAAAAGAACATGCACGATGTTTCTCTGAGACGAAGATGGGGAGACTCTCTGCTTTGACGGTTATGTTGTACAATTATAAACATATATTAACAGTTCATGCCAGGAAAATGTTTGTTCCTATTGTCCGAACAATTTGTATACTTAAGAAGCAGCGTTATATATATATGACCTGACTTATATATATGACCTTTTCACAGCAAAACGGATTTTCTGAGTTGTTGCTGTCACGAGTCTTCAAAATGATGATCCGTCTCATCGAATATCTCTTCCTACAGCCACAATTCACAAATAAATGACAAATGAATAAGGAAAAAGTTATTAGAATTGTAGAGGTAAGTAAGTTGGGTTTCCTAACCTGTAGAAGTTCTTCAATGACATCTTCCATTGTAATGATACCAACAGCTTCTTCCTCCTCGGCTAGCTTTGGCAGCGGACGTCCGTTAAATTGCAGAATGTCAGCATCATTATCCTTTGACCATCTTTTGCTCCTCGACCCTCCTTTAGACGAATTTGCTCTGTTCGGAAAGCTTTCCCACTTCTGAAGTGATCTCCTTCTCTTCAACTTATTTTCCTGAGGGGATCTCTCATTATCCACATCCACTCTGACTTCGATTAGAGTCTCTATTAAAAGACAAGAGGAAGTTATTAGTCTTGTGTATGAAATCTCCATCTCATGTTACTCCCAAAATGAAAAAGACCATTTACCGTTAAGAGCATCATTACCGGGTAACGGGTGGATTTTGTCGCATTGTCTCACAACAACAGCCAAGTGGCTGTGTCCTTTCTGGAACTCGTTCAATATATCATATAACGGTAAGGTTTCTGGAACTCTAGATTGCATGAGGGGAAAAAAAAGAACAAGTAATCAGCTATTGACGCACATTCAACGAATCTTGAATTGTTTACATTTGGAAAATCAAATTCTAATTGGTAAAAATATACCTCGGGATCCTTCGTATCGTCACGTTCTTGACTTGTATTTCTTCATCTGGATTGATAGTCAATAAATTCTTCACCTGAAGATAAATTTGGGAGCCGTTAGATGCAGATACAAATACTGAGATTCCTCAACTGCTTGGAATATGATTTTAACGTATAATGAGATAGAAATTTACCAAAACAAGTCCAATTATGTTGGTACGTTGCTCGTAGTATACTGGGACCCTGCTATGACCTTTCTCAAGAATCAAATTCATCAAATCCCTGGTGAAGGACAAAGAAACTATGTTTAGAATGACTTAGGGACTTCAGAAATCCGCACAGGGGGTGTTGAAAACAAACCAAGACCTCTCTAGTTTGGCATTGATATCAATCACAAAAGTCTCAGAAATTGGTGTCATTGCATCTTTGGCCATTTTCCCAGATAGTTCAAGAGCTCCAGCAATGATTGTTGTTTCATCATGTGTCAACTCTCCACCTTTACCAGCCTGAAAGAAATGAGATGCTACGTTATTCGGCTAACAACAGAACGGAGAAAGCATAAATAGAAACTTGTCGTCTTGAAGATGAGGGAAACAAACTCTAAGTTCGAGATATCAGAGAAATGGAAAACATGCCTCATTCCCATGAAGATCCACAAGTGTTTTCAGCTCGGCTCTGCGGAAGAGTGCTACACGACCATGACCCAGTAGATAGTCCAGCAGCTGGAGTATATACAGCAGAGAATGAAGCAAAGATTTTCATCAGGACGAAGACTCTTTGGGCGGGGCAATCGCTCTTTGGACACTCCTAAAACACGCAACACAAGAGATTCTGCAGTGCATTTTAATTACCTTACTAATCGGCCACGCAAATGGAAAGCAGATCCAGACAAGAACACGGACAAATGGCGTCACTGTTGCGCCAATCGCCAAACCATGATGGGAACAGACTGACTGAGGTATAATCTGCAGATAGATTTAAATCAACCATCACCAATTCTTACACATATACTTAAAGCAACCATCGCCAAATCTTCAAGAATGTGTCTTCATCATACACAATTACATCTCAGATACATGAAACTGACTAAATGTGACGCTAAGTAAAACCAAATCTTACCTCACCAAAGAGAAGAATCAATGTCACAGAAATCAGAATAGCACCCCAAGCCGTCACAAGGCCATCAAGGAAAATAGGAAGCGTCTGAAAGATAAACAAAGTCAAGTCATTACTAAGATTAAAAAAAAAAAACATTCATGAACTTTATAATTAACATTTGGACAAGATCAAGTTCCTAATACTTACCTCCATAGCAGCTGCATTGCATATCAGTAAAGTGCAAAGCAAAAGATGCTGATTTTTCACAACTGGTAATATCTTTGCTGCATCAAGCCAAAAAAAAAAAAAAACAATTGTGAGCACTAAGAAAAAGCAAATTAACAGATAGAAAACTTCCAGAAAATGCATAAGTACATTAAAATTTACAGTGCAATCATGAAGCAAGTCCTAATTATATCCCAAGTTTTGGTTTATAGAAGTTTACAAAGCTAAACTTCAGTACTAAATTCACACTCTACATTTTAATATTCCCAGAAATCAAAAATCTGGACCCAATTTAAGAAGCTAATTAACACATAATTAATCAAAGTAACAGATAGAATCTCCTAGAAAAAGCATCATTACAAATTTATAATGCAATCTTGAAGCAAGTCCTAAATTAAATCCCAAGTTCTGGTGAGAAGTTTACAAAGCTACAATTAAATATTCCGAGAAATCAAAATCTGGATCCAATTTAGGAACTTAATTAATCGGAAGTAAATCATCAAATCACAAGAGAGATTCTCGTGACACATGCGACAGAGATTCCATTAATAATTTTTTTAAATTAAAGCACATGTTTCATCAAAATTCTAGATTGTGACAGCATCAAATTAAGAGAATCAAAATCAGCAAGAATCGAATTACCAGCATGTCTACTATCTCTGGGAGTACCGGATTTTGCAAGAACCTCAAGATCAACGAGACTCATGGACATAAGACCCAAAGTAAGACCAGACATGAGTCCAGCGAACAAGACAATAAACACTATCACTACGATGTGTATGAAAAAATTTGTCTCGCAGCATTCATACTCCACCGCCATTTTTTTAATAAAGAAAGAAAATCGTAATCTTACGTTTTCTAAAGCTTATTCGGCATCTTCGAAATCATCACGTACGGACAAAACCAACCGTTTCGAAGCTAAAAAGTCAGTGAAAAAATCAGATGAAGATGATCAGCTCAGAAAACAGATTTTTCTGAAAAAGATTTGTGATTTGTGACACAAGAAACACAAACAAAATCGAGAATTATGAGAGAGATCCGAGTCATTAGTGGAGACGAAAAGTTAGTGGAGACGAAAAGTTAAAAGAAAAAACACTAAACAGAGAAACTCTGGAGATGTAGATGGTTTCTGTTATAAATTATATATATATGGTGAGATTTGTGTTTTGTATAATATATATATATATATGTTTGTTACTAGATAGAGAGAGACACGAGAGAGTAAGCGAGAGAGAGATGATGAGTTTATGTGTCGAGAGGAGAGAGAGAGAAGATGTTTCTTCTTATTACTTCACAAAGGTTATATCACATATATATACATGTAAGTCGGTAGCTTTACCGACGTAAGAAATAAAATATTACTTTAATGTTAAACTATGACTTAATCCGTATGATTATAGCGCATGATAATTTTTTTTAGAAAAATTGTTTTGAAATTTAAGAAAAAATACTTTTATTTAAATTTTATAATATTTCAAATTCATGATTATAGATAGAGTTTGTCAAACAAAATAATTGGTCTATTTAACCCGTTTTGCAGTAGACTAAAATATTATTCAGCCTAACCCACAAAACCTATAATCTTGAAAACATAACTCTAATATGTACCGTTTAATGACTCTAGTTTTATGGTTAGTTCACGAACTCTTAAAAAAAATCAATTTTCTTGTGTCTAATTTTTTATAAAATTAGTATAATATTTTTTAATTTTTATTTTGATATATATTCAAATAAATTATAGGGAAAAATATAGCAAGATTTGGAATAGATTTTTTTCTTTGAATATATATGGATTGGTTATTATTTAAAACTATATAATATTAAAAATAATTAAGAAACTAAATAGTAAATAATCTCTTTAATGATAAATAAATACTTTCTATATTTTTATCAATAATTTTAAAAGATAATTATATCATTTCCTATTTCAATTATCTTTTCTTATTTGTAATAGCATAATATCTAATAACTTACAAAACAAAGTTCATTTTCAAAAATGTATTCTTAAATAATATTATAGAGATAGATAATTATCTTTTTAACACTCCCCTTAGTTATCCATCACTATTTAAGTATTACGTATTACCTCGTTAAAAAAATTACCATGGAAAAACTCAACAAGATAAAAACAATGACAAAGGAAAAAGAGTACAATGACGCAACCCATTGGAATGATGAGTCTTGTTCTCTTTATGGATCTTGTAGATTCGTCTCGATCATTCTCTATGTTTCTCTTGATCTCGTCAGTATATAACAAAGAGTGACAAACCTTCTTCATTGGGATTATAGAATTTCCCTTCAGATGTCTAATCTTTTGCGTGTTCTTTGCTGTCTTGTTAAAAACCTTGTTATGGAAAAACTCAGTAGGATAAAAACCATAGTAATGGAAAAAGAGTGCAGCCACGCACATCATCATACTTCTCCCCCTGAAAGCATCATCTTCATGAGATACATTCCAATCATATACACCATCTTTTTGGGGTCCTTATAAGTATAGCCTTAGTGAACAAACTCGTATGATCGTCATTCTCGGATCATTGGACTTCTGGTCCATAGTATTTGAGTTGGTCATGCTCTTTTTATAAAATATACATAAGGTACTTCAAAACCTAATAGTTTTTTGTTATCTTTACAAGGTCGAAATAAATATTTTTCAATATCGACTGATCTATTAATATTTCCAGCACTCAAAGAATTCACTTTATCCATTTTAAAACGCTTTTTCACCCTTTTAGCGTATAATTTGATTGATGCATGAATATTCCATCTTGGAAATACTCTATCTAGAGCCCAAGACAAAATTTTGTCTTTACAAGATCTTTTGTTTCAAACTCTTCTTTCATATGAGTTCTTGCATCATTAATCTCCTTTTGAGTTGTGATCGCTATAACTTGACCAAACAAATTTTCTCAGATGCTTCAGGCATCTTTGATCCTTCTGGAAATTTTTATGGATACATCACTATCAAGTGATCCATATAAGTATGCAATCACAACATCCATAAGATATATATTTAGATTTTTAGATATCGTTAGGCTCATCAAATATCTGAATGTGATTGCATTTATGGCTATGAAGTATATATTTTCATAATCAATTCTCGGTCTTTGAGAAAGACATTATGCCACAAATCGGGTTTTATATCTTGTGACCTCGTTTTTCTCATTGTTTTCACACAAAGACCCATTTGAACCCGAATGGCATTACATCTTCATGTGTAATGACTATAGGTCTTAAGACATTTCAGAATAATTCATTTCTTATGGCTATTTTCCATTTGTCCTAGTCATATGTCTTTTATGGCACTCTGCCACGACATACATTGGGTCTTGGTAATCATTTTCACTGATCGATATCTATGGATACAGAGTATTCAATTAATTTTCCATTTTTGGCGTAGTTAATGGAAATCTCATAATTTCTGTATCATGTTCGTCTTCTGAACAAATCTCTTTATGTGGTCCTTCGAGAATTTCTTCATATATTATTTTTCTCGAGATTCTCCTTTTATTAATCCTTCTAGAACTCTTTCATTTTGTTTTCTAATTTTCTTTCTCTTCTGGAGAATTTTATTTTTTAGATTTCATCGTCCTCCCCCTTTTTAATTGAATCTTCATTTACTCTGCTCCTTCAAATTTTGTTCTTCAAGAACATTAATTCTTGATGGAGCACTGCCAAATTTTATGAACTTAAAGTTCGTGATATTTTGTAGGGAGGATTAAGATATACCATAGATGGTGTTTACCATGTAATATCTTTTTGGAACTTATATAATATTTCCCCCTAAAGCTGGAAATTTATATACCACAATACTTTTATACCATGAGGTATCACTCACATAGTCTGATACTTCAAGATCAAATAGCACTCCCTTTAGAAATACTTAAATGTGAGTTTTTCTATATGTTAGATCTTGTTGCGATCTTTCGAGATGAGATATTCAATTGGGATGCATGCAAAACCAACTAGACCAACTTCGGGGTTGTTAAAATAAAATAATCTCAAAATCAATCGTACCTTGGAGATAATGAAAAATATGTTTTATTCCATTCCAATGTCTACGCGTAGGAGATGAGCTGTTCAATTGGGATGCCTGAAAAGAATTCTTCTTTTCAAAAGCTTCTTATCCCAAATTATTTCTTTAAATACTATACGGCTTGTGACAACTCTTCAGGAATTCAGATTATGATTAAATTAAGGATCATTTCCTTTGATCCATAATCTTTTGATAATTATGCATGAGTATATTGGTTAACCTTAATTAAATTATTAAACTTCATGCAACATATATTCACCTAGTAGAGTTCCCGGGAACATAATTCAGTTATCATTAATCCTTCGGGATATATTGAATCTTTCATGGATTTTTGTGATATCCATCAAACACAATTCAAGTCGCTCATGTACTTCCAGACTTAATACATTGCATCCACCACATTTGAATATTCATTCAATATCGGGTATGACCTTGTGTAACAAGCCGAGTTTTTTTTTCATATTGTAAGGTCATTTTCTCATTCCTTATTCTAGGAAGACACATACCCTTTTGATGCTTGGACTTCTGGTCCAAAAATTTCTCATTTTTCATATGAGCTTAATATAGACTTGATTGCCTCTTTTCGCTGCTCTTTCTACACTCATCCACAAAGGTAGACTTATGATCCTCATTTATATTAATTATATCGCGCGCTATCTTGTTTATACTGTCAACATTTATTTTATCTTTGGTTCCACATTTTCCCGTAATAACATGGTTAATCGAAATATCTTTATCATTATCAATGATTTCATTCAGGTACCTGATTTTATTATTAACCATGTCACAATGGCGGAGGTAGAAAAAAAATTCTATGAGGGTCAAAAAATATAATAATATATAAACTATAATCTAATTTATCAAAAACTTGAATATTTTTACTGAAAAAAAGAAAGAAAAATAAAAGCAACCACACCGTCGAAAGGAAAAAAAATATAAACAACCAAATCTAAAAATTTATTAAAATATTATCTGAGAAAGAAATGAATGTTCAAATAATGAAAAAGACAATAATAATAAATCAACAAGCTTTTAATGTTTTATGATGTTGAAAAAAAAAAAGAACACAAAAATTTCGAACAAATGACAATGGGGTCAAAACCAAATTAACCAATTGACAATGGGGTAAAACCATTGAATAATAACCAATTTTCAATATATATTATAATTGTTTGGCTATATGAAATAAAAATTTAAAGGTGATGGGGTCAGCTGACCCCCTGCTCCTTCATCGCCTCCGCCACTGCCATGTCAACGGCCACTGCCATATATATGCTCCTTTCCATGTCGAGGATCTTAGTTGGAACAAAAATAGTCTATCACGTTTTTTACGTGTCATAGACTCATTATTGATAAATCGTCCTTCGGGACATATATTCTTATTTGAGCATTTTCAGCTAGAAATGAGATTTTTCTTGATGACAATTATATGTCTAGTAGTTAATTTACAATATTTTGTAAATGAATTATCTTTTGAACTTTAAGTTCATATTCATTTATACGAGGATCCATAATTTCCAATGATAATTCATTTCGAGAAATCTCATCCTTTAGCTGTTTATAAATGCTTCTGGCATTTGATTTGCAGCATATCCAGAATAGTGATCCTTTGAACTTTGAACTTCAAGTTCGCATTCATTTGTTCAAGGATCCAAACTATTAAACTATTCTTCCAGTAATAATGATATGCAAATCTTGTGATAAGCACATCTTCGGTTGATGATTCAATATACTTTATGGGTCTCACTTTTATGGAGTGTGGTGGATGCAGATATTGCATACCCATAAATTTCCAAACAAGGAATAGTTAATCTTTAATTGAATCAATTAGATGGGATAATTTCACCATAGTTGATCTTGCAATCTATTGGATTTACTTTATAAATGACCTATCAATCTTTTGATATATGATTCTTTAATTCTCCCCCTCGAGATGATGATACTTCAGGTTCATCCACCTCGAATTGAATTCCACTTTAGGATCAATAACATATTCAATTACCCATTTTGGGTTACGTATTATGCTGATGCGATCGGATTGTTTCCGAAACTTCAGGTTTAAAATTTTTAAACCTAAAAGTTTGCAAGTTCACAAATGTGCGTTGTAGGACTTAAGGTATCGATCCACATGGAGTGAAAGATGTTTTGTGAGACCTTAGAAAGAAAGTTAGTAAGGAAGTCTAAAACGAAAATAAGGTTTATGGTTTGTCACGAATTTGAAACTAGAAATTTAAACTAAACTAAACTAAGCGAGAAAATAAGAAAGCGAGCAAGTAAATAAACTAGTAAGCAATTGAATAATTAAAAGCGAGGTTGTAAACAAATAAACTAAGCGTTGGGCAATCGAGAACTCTCTAGGGATCATGGTCGATTATTATAAGAAATTTGCTAGGATTTTTAATGCGACTTTTGTCGTCTTTTGGTTATTGAACTTGGAACACGAATATTGTGTGTAGCCTACTTTCGTACATCCTACACACCGATAACTTAAGTACTCGACCAGTTGCTTTCATCTCCGGCCGCGCAAAAATTTATGATGAACAAGCAAGGTCGTTAACGCTCACAACCCCTCCACAAGTATACTTTCGTATCTTGTGACGGTTTTGCTCGTCTACCCTAGGTCAAACATATAGATCCAGTACTTTCGTAGCTCTAAAAATATCTAAGAACAGTTGCAAGGTAGCTAATCAAGCAAACATGCATTAAAAATAAGGATAGAACGAAGCACCCTAATCGATATCCTAAACTAAACCCTCATGAAAAAATCGATCCATGAGAGCCCCTTGAGATCCCTTGCCCAACAAGAGAACTACTCGGATGCGATTGAAGAAAGTAAAAACATAATTAAATTAAGAACATGAGATTGATGAAGGAGCCTCTCGATTTTAAGAACTAAGCCAGGAGAGAACTTCTTCACCAATCTCGAAAGTAAGAACAAAAGCTTAAGAAAAGTAATGCAAAATGTAAACTAAAAGGTGTTCTCTGGAGACTATGAAATTGGGTCTGTAAAACATGTATTTATAGGTCTTCAACTCTTGCTTTAGTCGTCCTTAGGGTTTCCTTAAAGACAAAACGAAGTGGGCTTGAAGCGGGCTTAAAACGGGCTTAAAACGAGATGGTTTTGGGCCGTTTTTGGTTAGCCGCGGGTGTGTGAGCTCGACCCGCCGCCAAAGGTGGTTTCGCCGCGGCTGGAGAACCTCTTCCCGTGGACAGGAGTTTCTTCGCCGCGGTCATGAGTCCTGGACCCGCGGTGGATAGCCTATGGGGTTCAAACTTCATTTCTTCTCTTGCTTCTTTCGCGAGACTGCAAAACACGTCTTCAGTCAATTGGATATATCTTGAGATCTAACCGTTGGATTGTCTTAAAACTAAGTGGGTATGAAAGATGGTTCTCCCTTCTATCTTGTGTCCAAATTTAGGCGTGATCAGACGGTAAGAATATCTCCATCGGATGTCAAACTTCTGACGGTCCAAAATTGTCCAAAATCTGGTCTTTCTCCAATTTGCGTCGTTCTTGCCTAAGTAACCTGAAAAGAGCCTTGAAACTACAAATATGCAAAAATCATAATAAAATCATGTAAAAACAAGTGAAACACTTATTAAAATGTTCTAAAATAGATAGTAAAATGAGTAAAAATACGGTGTTATCATATGCATCAATTCTTTTTGTGTGACTCTTAGTACCTCCTCTCAAGATGATGGCTTTTCTTGCCCGTTCACCTTAAACAGATTTTCGGTTTTAAATCAGTTATATTCGAGGTATAATTTGGGGACTGCTTAAAGAAATCAATCATCATATCCAATGATTTGTTCAACCAAAAATGGTGATTCATTTCTCATGATAGTTTCATTTTCATTCTATTTTTGCTAAAACATGCTATGTGTGAAAAAAACTTCTAGTTTTCCCACATAAATTCTCAATAATATTTTATATCATTATTACACCGGGATGGCTTAAGCCGATTATGTTATATATTGGTAAACTTCAGGTTTACATATCTTATATACATTTTTGCCATCTTCATGCATGTCTCCATCATGTACTTTTCTATAATGTTCGCTCTGCTGGAGCGTTTCACTCTTTTGGGGAGTTTTTTTATTTCTGGAGCGTTTTGCTCATCTAAAGCGTTTCGATCTTCTAGAGCGTTTTGCTCATATGGAGCATCGCATTCTGGAACATCTAGCTCTTCTGGAGCTCCCCATTATCTATAAATTTTACTCTTTATGTAGTTCTTCTAGAACTCACATACTTAATTATAAAATAAATTAAACAGTTAAACATATTATTTCAGGAAGCATAACCTTCCACATAATATACAATAATAAACATAAATTAAAAGAAACGGTAATTTAAGACCTATAATGTAAAACAGTTAGTATGTATGATAATCGTCTTCTGGACGACACTTATTATGTGGTTCTTCTGAAACTTTTACAAAATGTATTCGGGACACTTATTTCATGGAGGTAGTGATTTGAGGAAACATAGCTATCATATGATCATAAACCAACCATATATTTGAGGAGGCAGAACCTGCCATATGATCTGAGGTGACATAGTCTACCATATAGTCATGATCGTGAAGGCATAGCCTATCATAACGATCGGTTCGGGGAATGCATCACTTATCATCCTGAAAATAATACATAAACGAAATTGGATTGAACATGAATTAAATCTCACCTTTTTGGTATAAGAACATTTCTCACATTTTCGGTATTACAACGGATCGAAAGACGATCGTGCTGATAACGTGTTATAAATTATATATATACTAGGACTTAATCCGCACTAATTATAGTGCGGGGTAAATTTTTTTTTTAAGAACTTGTTTTGAAATTTAAGAAAATTTGCTTTTATTTGAATTTTATAATATGTCTAACTCATGATTATAGATAGAGTTGTCAAACCGAATAATTTGTCTATTTAACCCGTTTTGCAGTTGACTAAAATATCATTCGGGCTAACCCGCAAAACCTATAATATAGAAAACATAACTCTAATATGCACCGTTTAATGACTTGTTTTTGGATAGTTCATGAACTCTTAAAAAATCAATTTTCTTGTGTCTAATTTTTTATAAAATTAAAAAATATATTTTTCAACTTTTATTTTAATATATATTCAAATAAAATATAATAAATTATAGTGAAAAATATAGCAAGATTTCGAATAT
>PKMM01047552.1:74036-163232 GCA_002933915.1 Eutrema heterophyllum | reverse complement strand
CATATCGATAAGTGTGAATTTTAGATTGAGTATCGATCTAATTAAATGAAATATTTATAACTATATATATTACTTACTTGCGTCTTCAACCACTTAACAAAGTGACGATCTTTACGATCGTTTATTTCATCATCTGAAACGCCTTCAATGCATTCTCGCACTTGAGTAACAAATAAGTTGCAAAATACATTATAATTAATATATAATTGATTATTAATTAGTGGATAATTAAATAGTTATGTTACGTACCTCTCGTAAGGACTCACTTCGTCGCAATTTAGGAGGATGTACGTATGTGCGATGTGCCTATCATTCTCGTTAGACCACCAAACTTCCTTCAATTTTCCACTAAGACGACCGATTGGTGAGAAGATGTCTAGGACACCCTCTACTGCATAAGTTCTTCCCACACCACCATCATCATATCGTCGAGGAGCCCATTTGCGTGTGCGGACTTTTGTAGCGAAATAGCATGAAGTGAAGTGTGAAGTTTCTTCTGTCAAACTTCCCGCAACAATTGATCCTTCAACCCTTGCTAGATTTTTTGCCTTTCCCTTTAAATATTTCATGAAGCGCTCGAATGGGTACATCCACCTAAACTGAACAGGCCCGCCTAGTTCTGCTTCATGAGGGAGATAAATGGGAAGATGTTCCATAACATTAAAAAACGTCGGGGGGAATATCTTCTCCAAATTGCATAACAATATTGGAATACTAGCAGCCAGCTGTGCAATTACATCTTCTGACAACGTCCGTGTATAAGATCCAGGAAAAACGCTCTGATGCCTGCACAATCAAAATTATATATTGTAATATTTGAACATATATATAATTATAATATATCAACAATTTTATATGTGATGATACGATGTATCTTACCTCCAATTGCTTCATGAACATTTCCTGGAAGGAGTTCGGCAAATACGAAAGGAAGTAATCGTTGCATAAAATCGTGGCAGTCATGGCTCTTCATCCCTGAAAACTTTTGTCATTTCTCAACAGATTTAGCAAGATTGGATACGTACCCATCGGGAAACTTCACGTCAGATGAAACCCAATTGAACAACGATGCCTTTTCTTCTGCACCCAACCAAAATATAGGAACTTGTGATTTTCCATTGCTCATTATGTGCAACTCATTTCTGTTGCAAATATCGGGCAAGTCCAACCTTGACTTTCTGCTGTCTTTGGTTCTTCCTTTCACGTTTAACACTGTATGCATGATGTTATCAAAAAAGGTTTTCTCAATGTGCATGACATCAAGATTGTGTCTCAACAGATGATCTTTCCAGTACGGAAGTTCCCAAAAAATGCTTTTCTTGTGCCAATTGTGATTAACCCCGTATCCATCAGGCATATTAACCGGCGTGTGCCAATTTCCCTCACGAATCACCGTTTCTAGTCCCCCAAAATGATCTATTTGCGCTTCTAGATCTTCTCCAGATAGATACACTGGTGGGGGGACACGCACGATTTTGTTCTTTCTAAACAATCGCGTGTTTCTCCGATATGGATGGTTGATTGGTAGAAACCGGCGGTGATAGTCAAACCAGCATGTTTTTCGACCATGTTTCAGCTGAAACGCATCTGTCCGATCGAGGCAATAAGGACAAGATAACCTCCCATGCGTTGTCCAACATGATAGCATTCCGTATGCAGGGAAGTCGCTTATTGTCCACATAAGCACCGCACGCATCGTAAAAAAAATTTTCCTCGAACAATCATATGTACGAACTCCTATATACCACAACTGTTTCAACTCATTTATGAGAGGCTGCAAAAATATATCAAGGGACCTCTTTGGATGATTGGGACCAAGGACTAAAATATTCAGGAATAGAAATTCCCTTTGCATGCACATATCTGGTAGAAGGTTATAAGGCGTTACGATAACTGGCCACAAAGAATATTGCCTACCAGACATACCGAATGGACTAAATCCATCAGTGCAAAGACCAAGATACACATTTCGCTTAGATTTAGCAAAGTCTGGGTGTACCGTGTTAAAATGTTTCCAAGCTTTTGCATCGGACGGGTGAGTCACTTCTCCTTCTCTCTGTGAATGTTCTGCATGCCACCTCATTGATGCAGCTGTCCTTTCAGATTGATACAATCGTTTCAACCTATCAGTTATAGGAAGACACCACATCCGTTGGTACGGTATCTTACTACGCCCAAAAGTTTGCGGCATAAATCTCGGTGTTTGGCAAAATCGACATTCCTGCAGCTTATCGTCATCTTTCCAAAAAAGCAACCCAAGACTAAACACCAACTTCTGTATCTCATAGTATGTTTCGGCAGCTAAATTATCCCCTGGCAAATACTCTTTAATAAGATCAGCCCAATCATCCATGCAAACCTCAGCTAAGTTATGATCAGTTTTAATTGTCATCATCCTAGCTGCTAACGACAATTTAGACTGACCTTCTCTATATCCATCGTAGAGTGGCTGATTTTCAGCGTCTAGAATATCATAAAATCGCTTCGCATCTACGTTGGGTTCCTCAATACTATTATCAGCATTTGTTTCATGAAATGCATCAGTAACCATGCCATGCATCCTATCATGATCTTGTCCCTGATCATGTTGACCATGATGATGATAACTACTAGTACCCTGGTCATTTGATTCATCAAAATCTACATGACCTTGATAATTACTACTACGATCAGCTTGATTCCTTTCAAAACCCTCTCCATGTTGATATCAAACATAATATTGCGGCATAAACCCTCTATTTAGTAAATGCTTCCACATCGTCTCAATAAAAACATATCTCGTATTCTTGCATTTACGTCAAGGACAGAACATCTTACCGCCTTTCATGGTTGTTTGCATATTTCCGGCCTGATACATGAATATTTCAAGCCCCTCTTTGAATTCGTTCGTCAACGCTCCCTTCGAATCCTTTTGCGTATACATCCATCTCCGTATATCGTATATAGACATTTTATAAAAAAGATTTTATAGTGTGTTTTTTTATTTATTAGTGTTTGTTTGTTTTTTTTGAAATTTTCGTTTGACGTAAGAATGTATTTATAGAAATTTTTCAGAATTACCAACGGAATTACAACGGATTTGCATCGGATTTACGACGTATATTTTCGATGTAAATTGATTAGGTGAACCTATTAAAAAAACGTGTTCTACCTAACTGGAAACAATTGACGTCAACTCGTCGTTAATTTACATCGAATTCTGATCGTTGTAATATCGATGTAAAATTACATCGACTTTACAACGTAATTTGCAAAAGTGAGATTCGTCGTAAATCCGTCATAATGTTACATCGATATTACGACGAATTTCAAAATCGTCGTAATATCGTCATCAAACTACGACGATATTACGACGACAAATATTTATGACGAATTTACAACGAATACATAATTCGTCGTAATTCCGTCGTAATTTCGATGTAAATTTGTATCGATTTAAAATTGTCGTAAAATTTCGTGAGTGACTCCTAGAATAAAACATGTTCGTGAGTGAAAATAGAAACAAAGAAGAAGTGAAAGGATATCACAAGTGAAGACCAGTTCTTGAGTAATAGGTTGTTTTCTTGTAGTGTTTGTCGGTTTTTTGTTATTATAAATTTGTTTCAAAGTTCATTCCATATTCATATATTGTCTCGGCTTCAAAATTAATTTTTTCATAAATACGAGAGCAAGAGTTGTTCTTATTAGTTTGCTTTTCGATTTGTATATTAAATTGAAAATCTGTATCGATTAAAGTAGCTAAGGAATGAGAATAGTTTTTGACTTTCTTGCTTTTTTGTTGTTTTCATAGAAAACAGATATAACGAGAATGAAACTGAATATGATGAAAAAACTTATTCACTCTGATTTGAAGAATTGAGGTATAATCATTGAAAAATCATTTATATGTTACTACAACCAATATGTTACCCGACAAAAGTCCGGTCTTTACCTATTCAAGATAAACTAACAAAAAAATATATTTAATTCATCGATCTTTTGTGATTTTAAATTAGTTTCAAAATTCATTTCATAGTCATCTATTGTCTTGGTTTCAAAATTAAAGTTGTCATGAATCTAAAAACAAAAGGTAACTAAAAATGCCAGTTCCAGAAACATTCAGCATGTAGTTTCTGTACCGGTAATTTATATCGCTCATAGATATTGGTATTCTTGTATGTGGCTATCACGCTGACCGGTTCATTGTTAGCTTTTTGGTCTTGTTTTCCAATAGGGAATGCTAAAAGATTAGAACTTAACCCGCGCTAATTATGGTGTAGGGTAATTTTTTTTTAAGAAATTTTTTTGAAATTTAAGAAAAATTGTTTTTTCAGAATATTACAATATGTCTAACTAATGATTATAGATAAAGCTATCAATTCGTAATAGTTTGTCTATTTAACCTGTTTTGCAATGGACTAGAATATTATTTGTGCTAGCCCGCAAAAATCTATAATCTTGAAAACATAACTCTAATAAGCACCGTCTAATGACTCTAGTTTTTGTGGTTAGTCCACGAACTCTGAATAAAAAAAAATGTTTTCTTGTGTCTAACTTTTTATAAAATTAGTAAAATATTTTTCAATTTTTGTTTTGATATATATTCAAATAAGATATAATAAATTATAGTAAAATATATAGCAGGATTTTGAATATATTTTTTTATTTAAATATATATGGATTGATTATTATTTTAAAGTATATAGTATATATTAAAAATATTTAAGAAATTAAATAATAAATAACTTCTTTAATGGCAACAAATACTTTCCATATTCTCTTCAATAGTTTTAAAAGACAATTATATATTTTCATATTTCAATTATTTTTTTTGTTATTTGTAATGGCATAATATGTAATAAATTACAAAATAAAGTTCATTTTCCTAAATCACTTCTTAAAAAATAATATAGAGATTGAGTTTTTAGAAGATGTACTATTCCTCTATGTTTTTATGCATTCTATTCTTCTTCTTTTTTTACCGTTTTTAATATTTATCAGGTTTTTATGTTTTTGAAAAGTGATTTTATTTGACCCAAAAAAGGAGGTGATTTTGATGTCATTCATGCCTTGATTGGTAGAGCATTAAAAAAAACATTAAACATTTTATCAACCAATCAACTTTTGTTAATAAAACATTTAGGAAAGCATCTAGGAAAGCATTGAAAATTTGCAGTTGCTTTCCAAATGATCATTCCCTCTATACTTTCATATGAAGTTTTTGGTAGAGCATTAACCTCTAAAATATCAAAAAAGGTAAAATAATGCACTTCCTAAAAAATATTGTAGAGAATTTGACTTTAAAATAATAGGTAGTGATTTACAAACAAAAGTAAGGTCTTATGTTGTTGGCTTTTAAAATGTTAATCATCGCAGAAACATAAAGGCGAAGTTAGACTGTGTGAATTTATAATAGAATTTTAAAAGTGTCAAGCTTTGATTGGATAAATTAGAACTTTAAAGATTTTAAAATAAATAAAAGTCTTCAAAGTTTCACAGTTAAAATAAAATAAAATTTTTCAAAGTCTCACACGGAAAAACAGTAAAGATAGCCAGAAATGAGATTACAAATGAAAAACCCGATAAGATTGAATTTGAGTTTAAACTCGAGATTTTGAAGTCCAAGTAATTAGTTTGAGCTCTATTTATTTATTTTTTCTGATGTGTCACTCCCACAATTATTCGCAGCTGTAAGTTCTTCTATATGATATAAAGGTGATTGGTAGAGACTTTAACTTTAGGTTGTTAATGTACTTCAAAAAAAATATTGTAGAGAATTTATCTTTCCCTTAAAATAATGGGTAGGGAGAAAAAAAAATGAAGTTAGTCTGTGTGAATTTTTAGTAGAATTTTACGGGTTTTAAAAGTGTTAAACCTTGATTGGATAAATTAGAACTTTAACGATTTTAAAAGAAAGTAAAATTTTATAAAGTCGCACAGTTAAAATAAAATAAAAGTTCTCAAAGTCTCACACAGAAAAATAGTAAATATAGCAATAAATGAACCACAAGCAAACATATATACATCTAAATTTAATTTTAAAAAAAAAGAACTTAGTAAGCTTATTTAATGGTTACAATAAATTATGTGCACAGTAAAACATAATTAAAGTACTACCATATTTCAAAAATTATTTAATTATATATTTTCAATGTTTATATCAATAGTCTTTCGTATCTAATTATACATTTTTTTGGGTTGAAATCTCATTATACATTTCATTTGAAAAAACACTAACGCCAACATTAAAAGTTAATTCTCATCCCATGCATGGCACGGATCAAAATCTAGTTAAATGTTTAAATTATAACAAACAATTGTTAAGGGTTTTAAAATGGATTTGTCCGAAGTTTGCATTAAATTCCCAAATATATGCGTTTCTCTCAATTAAAAGCCCAATTTTTTTCATTTGGGACGCCGAATCCCAATAAGCGTTTGTCCCTGACTCTCCCCTCGTTTCTGATCATCTTCACCACTCACCCAGTCTCGTTTCCGATCAAAATTTTTAGTATCAGTATCAGTTTCAGTTTTTAATAATTTCAGTATCAGTATCAACTTTGGCCAAATATTTCTCATGTTTTCTTAAAACCTCGGAAAGTTTCTCTTATTTCTATAGAGCTAAGGAATTAGCATGAAGAGAGACTTTTGCTTGGATGGAGAGAATCACGAAATGATGAATAGAGAGATCACGAAATAATGAATATCGAAAACATTAAAGACAGAATCAACCCACATAAAGAAGGAATATAAATATTCTTCCATAATTTTAGCATTTGGTCAATTCCAAGAGAGGATATTAATGCAAAAATATATATTAATTACCGCTGTTTTTGAAAATTCAAGTTCAAAATCAATACGAGGATTTGGACCAAGAGCTCATATGTGTGCATATATATACACACAAATTTATACATACTACGTTTATGTGGGTTAAAAATACATAGAAATTTCTAGAACAATTATAATGGCAAACATGAGAGTCCCATCTATGGTCAGTATTCTTGTTCTCATCCTCCTAATGTCAGGTAATTCTCTTAGGTGATGTAAACAGATTTAATTTGTATTTAAGAATTCGAATGTATTTTAAACAGCTAATGATATAAGTTTTGGGCTACGATAGTAATAATTTTCATATATAGGGTCAGAAGCAAGAGGTGAAATATACGATCCAATGTATCCTGGAGTATGTGGATCATTTGTTAAACCTGACTGCAATTGACTCTGCCATGAGTTAGGGTTTTCCTGGAGGATTCTGTAAAGCAGGAAAAACATGTTGCTGCAACAAAAAAACATATGGATTTTTCGATGTTCCTGCTACCACTTGATTGTTTTTTTTTTTTTGTTTTCTCGTAATTTCCTTCACTCTAGATAAACAAAACTTTGCATTTGCATCATGATGTTTACAGTAATTATGTCTTTTTTTATTTAGATGATGTATGCACGGTTAAGGCCTATATTTATTAGATCTTGTCACCATACGTTAAGTTTATAGATGTATACGTTTTAAAAAAAATATTATGTGCCACATTTTTTATTTTAGATTAATAGTTTGTAAACCACAAAATTTAAAGTTCATGTTTTTCTTTAAAGTATTACTTTCCAATAAATAAAATTGGTTTGTGTCATATAATTAACCATCTAAGAGTTCCAAAAAATTAAAAAATATATGTTTGTTAAATTACTTTCTAAAACTCTACTTATCCTTTTTTGTACAAAAAATTTCTATTTCTTTTTTATCAATTTTTTTAAAAATAGATTGGAACTAAACTTTAACAATTATGTGTATATTTTTTAAATTAAGATCATTTAATTCCTCAAGTTTTACAATTTTGCAGATTAATTCTCTAACTTTTAAGTTGGCAAATTAATTTCTCAAATTTACATTGACTTCGCAAAATTAGACTCATAAAAAGTCAACACGTTAACGTCTCTGTTTTTTTAGTTAACATTGACTTTTCTCATACCTAAATTTATAAAGTCAACGTTAACTTGAAGATTTAAATTGCGTACTCAATAGTTGGGGAATAAATCAAGCAATTGCAAATACTTGAGAAATTATTTAAGAAGAAAATCGTTCGATGGTTTAAGGAAGAAAATCCCTTTTATTGAATTGGAGAAGTCATTTTATCAACAAAAAAAATTCAAAAAAAAAGATAATGAAGAAACAAAATAAAAATAAAACTTGGCTGACATGTCATCGCATGAGTGATTTGGAAAGTTGTTGTGTTCATCAAATAACACCAACATTAAGAGCTTTAGATATAATACTAAGTTTTAAGATATTGCAAAACACCAATATTAACTCTTATGTTTTTAAAATGATACTTGTGAATGATGATAAAATAGAATTAGTTGCAAATTTTGCGAGTGTTTAAACTTAATTAGAACCAAAACTGGAAGCCCTATCCGATCCTAAAGAAGAAAAAAAACATGACCCTAACGCTGTATTCTTATATATTTCTTATAAGAACAAGTCTCTCTATCTCTCTCTTTTTAATGTTCATACATTATTCTCCTATTTAAACTAAAAAAAAAAGTCAAAACTTTCAAGTTAATAACGTTTGGATCCTAATGTTTGTTTGGACCGGAAAATAGACATACAATATGGAGTACACGAACGAAATTGATCGAGATGATACATTTGTTGGCAAAATTTGGCGTTGAAGCCTCCCATGATGCATAACAAGCATATTCTATAAACCAAAAATATTTTAAAATCTCTATAATATAATTTAAGAAAACATTTTTGTTTTGTAAGTTATTACATGAAATGTCATTATAAATAAGAAAAGATCATTGAAATAGGAAATGATATACTTATCTTTTAAAATTATTGATGAGAATATGTAAATTATTTATTTTACATTAAAGAGCTTATTTACTATTTAGTTTCTTAATTACTATGATATTAAAAGAAAAAATATATTCGAAATCTTGCAATATTTTTCACTATAATTATTATAAAATATTTTACTAATTTTATAAAAAGTTAGACACGAGAAAATTGATTTTTTTAAAGAGTTTGTGGACTGGCACAACAATCATAGTCATTAAGCGGTGCATATTAAAGTTATGTTTTCAATATTATAGGTTTTTGCGGGTTAACTCGAATAATATTTTAGTTTATTGCTAAACGGGTTCAGTAGACATGTTAGTCCGGGTTGACAGTTCTATCTATAATCATTAGATAAACATATTTTGAAATTAAAATAAAAACAATTTTTAAACAAAAATTACTCCGCGCTATATAGTTAGCACGGATTGAATACTAATCTATCTTTTAATTCCCCGCTCAAAATGTATAAACAGTTCCCATTCTTTATACCTTTTTCTACTGAAACCGTCAAACAATCCCTAAGAAGAAAAGAAATCTGATACCCCCAAATCAAAAATAATCAGCTCTTTTGTTGCTTCAATTTATTTTCTGCATAACAACAGAGAATAAAAAAAAAATATAATCACAATGCACGACTTCTTTTCAATTTTATGAAGATCAAACTATTACAAATTAATGATCAAAGTGACAATCTCAACTCCAAATCAGCTCTTGATTGTCACTCGATCCCGAGTTCTGGTTTCCCGATCCCAACGATTTACTTCGCCTTGTTGAACTTGGATCCTATTTCAAGACAAACATAAAATTGATTAGATCACTTATATTCAAATCGACTACACTTTTAACAAGGTTAATTAACTAACATTTTACCATGAAATAACTACATTGAACCACGGTTACACTAAACTAAAATCCTATATATAATAACAGAGTTTTCTTTCCATCTATGGTGTCCATATCAGCAAAAAAAAAAATTATAACATTAAAGCATTTTTAAAATATCATTTAATTCATGTCTATTTATATTAATCATTACTTTTATTTAATACAAATTACAAAAATACAAAATTTAGTGTAAATAAATAGGAAAAATGTGACAATTTGATATTAAGAATTAAAGAAAATTGTAATACTAATTGGATAAAAAAATAATGAAATATTTTATTGAAAACGATATATTGTTAGATTTTCAATCAAAAACTCGAATTGAAGATTTATCCTATTTAAAATGTTAGAATGTGTTTATGAAATTAATAATGTAAGATAGATTTTACTACATATAGTGAAAAATAATTTATTCAATTTTGGTCCAAGAATATATAATTTTTTATAATAAAATTTACATCATTTGAGAGTCACAAAAATACTATAAAATTGTGGTAAAGATAAGTTTTTACAATTAATTTTACAAAGTTGAGAACATGTAAAATAGGACAAAGATAAGAACAAATAAATAAAATTATGGATAAGCGATAGTAGAGAAAATAAAAATTAGATTTTAAAAGGGACTAAATGATTATAAATAGTCACAACTAATTAAAAAATGAATGTTCGGAGATCAGCAATTCAAAATAAAATCAAGGATAATTAAGTTTTTCGGAAATTTCTCTACAAATTTGTTCTAGAAAATGAGAAATTAGGTCAAGAAAAAATTTTAAAGTGTAATTTCATTGGAAGCGAAACAAGTAAATTTTTTAGATGGAACTCGGGATTTTACTTGTAAATACAAGTGAAATCAAGATATTATTGTAGAGAGATTTCCGAAAAAACTTCATTTTCTAGATGCAAGAATATCTTGATTTTACTTGTAAATACTCGAGTTCCATCTAAGAAATTTACTTAGATGGAACTCGAGTATATTCAAGTAAAATCAAGATATTCTTGTAGAGAGATTTTACCAATGAAATTTACTTGTAAATACTCGAGTTCCATTGTAAAAAATTTGTAGAGAGATTTCCGAAAAACTTCATTTTCTAGACATTCTTGACATAATTTCTTAGATGGAACTCGAGTATTTACAAGTAAAATCAAGATATTCTTATCACAAGTAAATCAAGGATAATTAATTTCTTAGATGGAACTCGAGTATTTACAAGTAAATTTCATTAGAACCATATAAGAAAAGCTTGATATTTTTTACATGACTTGAAATTTTAAAGTGTTATGATATTGTGTTTTAAAAAATATATATATATAAATTTCAAAACTAAAATAGTAAAAAAAGAAAAAGAAACAATGCTTAAAAATGTTCAAACACTACCACAACAAAACAGACATGTAAAGAGTGATACAAGTTATTTTGTACCAGATCGCGAGTGGAAATGCGATTTTACACTGTTGGGGTCGGTTTTCACCCACTCGAGATTTAACATTCCAAGGCAATAAGATATACCGACCCAAAGAGGGCAAGAGATAGAGAGGACCGAGCCGCAACATGACACCTTCGCAGATTACAAAGCCGACCCGAGCCAAGACAAATCGGTTCGCCAAGAAGAGAAAGTCCAAACCCATCAGATTACAAATGGGCCGAGGCGCATATCGCTAGCCAATTCATGTGGGCCGAATTATGGGCCTAGGTCAACAATTACCCTAGCCTGAGTCGGTGGCCGCACGAAGCAATAAGGAAATATTCCTTTTCACGGCCGAGAATCTCGCATACGAACTTGTATAAATAGTCTTCATAATCGTTTGTCATACCCCATCTGAAAACCCTAGCAATAGCTCTTAGCAACTTGCTCTTGTACTCTTACGCTTTCCAACAACAATAATATAAAAACCATATTTGGATCTCTTACTGTGTTTTTCGTCGGAAACTTCTGTTCCCTCTAAAAATCTTGACAAGAATTGATTGTGTGAGTTTTGACTCTCACAGTTTGACGCCGCCTGTGGGGAATAGAAGTTTTCTTACTCGCGAAAACATCAGGAACGAGATCAGAAGATATGGCCGAAGACCAGCAAAGAATCGACAATGAAGTGAACAACGGCGCGGAAGGCACAACTGGTGGAACGATCGACCTCAGCGGCACTCCTGTAGCAGCCGTGGAAATAACGTCAGCGCCCTTAGCCGAATTTAAGAACATGATCACCTCGCCACTAAAGAAGACGGAGGAACATAATAAGCTAAACAAAATCTTATCGGAAAAAGTCAAGACGTTGATCTCGGGAGGTAGGACCAATGACTGGCAAACCGAAAACCTTGGCTCGGACACACTTCCAAGAGATCTCACAAGGCTCAAATCCAAACCAACGGTCCTCGACTTTTCCACACATGGGACCGCCTCGGTTCAAGATGCATCGCCACCACTGCGTTCGTCTGGAGAGATGACACCTGCTACGACAAGGCCACTCTTATTCCATCCGCATCGATCAAGTCTCAGAATGAAGCAACAAACCCCCAAGCCAGCAAGATCTCACCTCGGGATGGTCAAGTCACCAACAATGAAGTAAACCAAGGTGAAAGAATCAATGCCTCAGAACGCTTCAAGGATATCGAACCCACATCGGTACCAGGAGAGGCAAGACTCGTGAGAGATATCCCTTGTTCACGACAGCTCGACCTCAGTCCAACCGCTCTTGATTTCTCGACCCCTGCAATGACCTCAGCAAGAAGATTCCAATCACCAGACCCGCCCAGAGAGGTGACGCCAGCGATGGCAGAACCACTCTCATCCAGTCCATCTTGGTCGGATCGCAGAACAAAGCAGCAAATCGCCGAGCCCATGAAAACCTACCCCGGGAGATATACCAATGGCGAGACAATCCGAACCGAAGGAAACGGCACCTCGGCACAAGGAGGACCGCAAGCCGCACAGAATATCCCCGACCCAAACCGGCTCGATAACAATTTCGTGGGAGGAAATCTTCTCTTGACTGAACAGATACGACTCGTCAACGAGTTGATGCAAATGGATCAAAATCAATGCAACAAGCCGGAAAAAGCTTTTTCGAAGAATATCCAAGGCTCGAGCCGCTTTGACAACAATTTAACAGAAGGAGAAAAAAATATTCTCTGGGTGGAACAAATGCAACGTGCTGACGAGCTAGGAATACACCAATGCCGAACTCGACGCGATGAGTTGGCAAGGACGAGCCGGTCCCGGACGAATGAAACAAATAAAAACAAAGCATTCCCAACTCAAGGCGATGCCGAGAGACGAAACACCCGTCCAACAGAGCATCGTGCGATCAACACAGCTTCCAAGACCGATCGAATACCAGAGGCACGATGCACCCCCTTTACGACAAAGATCACCGAGGCGATCATCCCTGATAAAGAAAAAGTCATAATTCCATTCTACAACGGGTCGTCCGATCCGAACAACCACATTAGAGTTTTTCATATGGCGATGTGCCGAGCCGGATTAGAAGAAAACAAAGAAGACGCGAGATTTTGCCGCAGATTCGCAGAACATTTAGAAGAAACAGCACTCGACTGGTTCTCAAACCTAAGGCGAGACTCAATCGACAACTTTCGCCAACTGTCTGTTCAATTTCTAGAGAGATTCGCCCCGCTCATAGAGCAAGGAACCTCCGATCGATGGCGCCGACCTGTGGAGCCTGACCCAAGGTCCGGCGGAACCTTAGCGGAGCTTCATAGAACGATTCAAAGCAGCGATTTCGCAAACAGGGGGCATGAACGATCAAGTCGCAGTCAACGCGCTAAAAAGGGGGTTACACCTCACGTCAGATTTCCGAAGAGAGCTCATACTGAGAGCACCATCGACATTCCAAGATGTCCTACACCGAGCTTCAGATTTCATCTCCGAGGAGGAGAAGACGAGAGACGACCTACCCAAAGGCCAGACCAACGAATACAATACGACCTCCTCCGAGGCAACCATGCGCCACCCAGGTCGAATCCCATTTTACGATGGAACGACAAACCCCGTAGCCTACGTAACAACCTTCTGTACGGTAATGGGTCTCTACGACCCCGAAGGAATTCCAATCGAGGATGGATATAGCTTATGGTTCGGGAAACACCTCAAGGGAGCCGCCATCGACTGGTTCTCGAAACTCGATCAGAATTCAATCCACAATTTCCGACGATTATCTGCCGGCCTGATAAGGCGTTTCTCTGAACAAGGAATCTCCGACGCTGATTTTTGGACCCTAACCCAAAGGCAGACGGAGTCATTGCGGCACTTTGTAAAACGTTTCAAAATAGCACTTTCGATGGAAGGATTCGTAAATGACCGGGTCGCACTTAATACACTAAGAAGGGCATTGCGGCACATATCGGACTTCCGAAAAGAGATCACACTCAATAAGCCATCAACAGTCTAAGACGCACTGAACCGAGTTTCAAAGTTCATCTACAAGGAAGAAAAAATGTTTGGTGGTCCATCCCGAAGCTTGACCGACGATCAGCCATGATGCTCCAAGCGCAAGAGAACTGCTTCGAACTCAGAGGATAAACTCGATGAAGTCACTAGCCCATCCCGTCCCGAAAACGTGGTAAAAGTAAAGCGCCCTCCAATTCGCCGGGCTGGGCAAGAAGATGTAACAAGGGGAACTACTCGACCGCGTTCTCTAAAGAACGCCATCCTCTCTATGACCAAGGACGCAAACAACAAGGAGCCAACGCCGAACAACAAGGGGTCGGCACCTTACACATCTCGAGTCCATAACGACTATACAACCCCCTCGCCACCTCACTAGAAGGATTGGCCAAAGACGACGAATATGTCATACATCGAGTCTTTCACGTGCCACGATACCGCGTACTCCTACTGAAAATCTTACTCGGTCTTCGAACCAAACCCTCCCATATCCACACCACAGCGCTGGAATCCGAACAAGATAGGCACAGAAGACCTTGAAGAATTTTTTCAAGAAGTTCGCAAACTACCCGAGGACATATCGTTCATTAAAGCATTCAAGGAATGCAAACTCGAACTGTTCTTCCGCAAATGCACCAAATCTACATCGGAAATAGGATCTCTTCACATACGCAAGACGCGGGAGACCAATCGAGATACTTTACAAAACTCAGGAACAAGGGCAATTCCTCATCTCGTGCAACATCCAAGGTGTCGACTTCACTAACGTCATGTGCGACTCCAGAGCATGCCTTAGAATTATCTCCAGATCAACCGCTGAACATCTCGGAATCAAGCATATCCAGCCGACCCGGACGATGATCAACATAACCAACCAGTCTCGCACAACACCAAAAGGGATCGCACGCGACGTACCCGTCAGGATCAGAGATTTCATAACACCCGTCGATTTCTACGTCTTCGAAGCTGAAAAATTTTACCCGACTCCAGTAATCCTCGGATGGCCATTCCTAGCCACTACCGGAGTAATCATGGACTGGCCACATCAACGCCTATATTTCACCCAAATCGACATCAATGTCTTCTACCTCGCCACCCAGCTCAATAACGAAGAAGAAAGTTCCTCGGAGTCACAGCATAGCAACAACAGGTCAACCGAGGGAGCCGAAAGAAACCCCAAGAAGACCCGCATAAGGACAAAACTCTCCTTTACCTAAGAATCACCTCATTACAATGAACTACAGGACGGCTTGATCCCTGAAAAGGGTACGTAGGCAACCGATCTTCGGAAAGGTGCAGCTGTCCCCCCTCTTTAAGAAGGGGGGGAGTGGGTACGTATACACATACTCCCATCTTTTGTAGACGCAATTTTTTGTACTTTCTAAGTTTTTATCAATATATGTTTTGCTTTTACACTAATCATTCTCGTCTGTTGCTGGCCACAACAATGAGCTCTTACATCCTATTTGGATTCTAACCACTATCCTACACGGATCACGGTTCTTTCACAATCCACCACGGATTAAAGCGCGCTATATAAATTTTAGACGGATATATCCGGACCAGAGGAAGGAAAAGATATATCTCGACTAAACCACTCACAATTTTACTATCGAAACGGGAACGTAAGTCGAGTCTACATTGCAAACCGTAAAACCGAAGTAAAACCTAAACCCAGTTGTCATTCACTTCACATCACACTGGTCTCAGACATCCTAAACATCTCGACATACAATACTAAGCGGATCATTTCAGAAACACGCCACTTCGTATAAGATTCGAAATACACTTCGAAACCTTACTTCGCCTACTCTAAACGGCTCGGGAACCAATCCCTACAAAAACAGTTAGCCTTTTCCATTAACTAATCAATTAAAAACCTTAGCAAAAACAAGAACACAATGCGGACAAAAATTCAATAAGCATGTCATCGGATAAAGCCATCTAGGCATATGTTCAAAAGAGTATGAAAACATCGATCAAAAGAAAAACAGATCCTTACAACAAAAGAGAACTATTTGGTTCGCGTCGAGTTCAACAGAATTCTGAACACGCTCCACAGTCTCAACGGGCTCAATCGTTACAGCTCTAGTCGCGGCATGATCAATCGGCTCACCGTCACGCAAAGAATCCTCCGAGGTAGGAGAAAATTTAAGCTCATCCCTTAAGCAAGTTTCAATCCTGTCAATTTCCTCATTAACACCGACCAGCTCGGCTTTCGAAGATTTCAGCTTCTCTGCCTCGTCATCAAGGCATTTGACCTTCCCCGATCGAATGTCTTCGATGAGCAGTAGATTACAATTAACCTCAGCCAACTCGAGCTCTTTGGCCTTAGCATCTTTCAGCTTGTCGACGCCCTCCCTCGCTTTAGAGATTCGATCCTCGAACTTGCGGGCTGACTCACGCCTGGCGTCCCTCTGAGCCTTTTCGATCTCGGCAGCATGCAAGGCGTCCTTCTCCTTGATATGCTGCTTCAAGGAAGCTATATCGGTTTCCAGCTTCATCTTTTGAATCTCGCATCGGGTCGCGAGGGCCGCGGATCTTGCAGTCTCTTCTCTCAGAGCAGGTTTCTCCCTCTCAAGGTCTGCAACTTGGGTCGAAAGTGAAGTCAATCGTTTTTCCACCTCGGTCAACCTCTTCCTCTATGACGAAGCATCCTTCTTTGCCTCGTTAGCACGGTGTTTGTTGCGATGGGCTTTGGACTCGTAGGTAGCCGCCATCTCGTTGATAGAGGTAGTAAACTACAAGACAAGAAAATCAGCGAAATCCAAAACATTCACATTTGTCACAAGGAGTCAAACCCTACCTTGGTACAATGCAGCGCCATATTCGCATACGTCTTCTCCTCGGTAAGCTTATCGATAGGAGAGAGTTTAGCCCCGTGCCCATTGATACCCGAGAGGAGAGTAGCCGACATAGCGGGATCGTCAATTATCGCCTTAGAGGGCGGCAGATCGACAGCGGAACGAGCGGTACGCTGTTTCTTCTCGACAGCTTTCCCTTGATCTTTTTGCAACAAGGGACGTTTCCGGCTCGGCTCGTTCTCATGCCTCACTGAGGACGAAGGAGGCTCGGAAATCTGGGGAAGGACCCCCGCAACTCCCTCCTCGCTAGCAGAAGCGAGAGTATCGGAAGGGTTAGCTATGCCCTTTCCGGTATCATCAAATTTCACTAAGGGAGCGGCAGTCCCCGGGTTCACCGCCTTGTAAGGAACCAAGTCTTGGGTCGTCACCTCAGCGGTAGGAGGATTTGTGCTCTGCTCAGCAGCTTGTTTCGCCACCTCCTCTCCGCTTCCTTTGCCTCGAGTTCCTTCTTGGCACGAATTGACAGTCTCGCCATGCTTGTTAAGGTACTGTTGGTTGGCAGGGGTTGTGAATTCGTCGGAGTATAATCGTGAACAGTCCGAGCTCTCTTGACTCTCTCGAACGAGAAATCTTTCCTCCAGTCAACTTTCTCGGAAGCTAAAATCGTCTGCACTTTGGATAGATTGGTCGGACACTGTGGAAGCGCGTTATGAACTACAAAAACGAGAATATGAAATTAATTAAAGGCATCAGGCAGCACGACGAGCTACGAATACACGGAATAATTACCAAGCGATCCCCAGCTCGTCATGACTATTTTGAGGCAAGAACGATCTACCGAGGCTTCGGAAATCCGAACATAGAAGAAGATGTCCTCCCATACGTCTTTACTCGCAAAACCCCCGATGACTCTGAAACCGGCCTTATTGGAGAGATAAACCCTCTTCGATTTAGGGACTTTTCGGACTTCCAGAAGGTTTCAGAGATTATTGAGACTAATGTCGATTTGACATTCTGCGCACCTGGTAAGGATCCCTATCAGATGATAAAGCCCTCGAGGCGGAACCTGGCTCAGTGCAATCCCGTATTTCCAAAGATATCGTAGAATAAACTCCGGTATTGGGAACCATAAGAAACACAAGGGAAAGAAGCCCTCATAGACAGTAAAGCAGTCCGAAGGAGGCTCATCAGGTCGATCGGATGGACCCGGAATAACGAATTCAACCTCCTCGTGTATTTCGAAGCGTCGCCTTAACTCGGCAAGGGACGTCTCGTTGGAAAGAGAGGCGCCAGGAGGAGCTTTTTTCTTTCTCCTCGGATGTTTGGGTTCCATTTCGCTTGAAGGACCAGCCTCATGGCCCGACATCGCCTGTTCTACGCCCTCGGCAAATTCTTGAAGATCTGTTGACAAACCCGCCTCGGGAGCATGCGATTCCTCGGGAAATCTGCCCACATTGGGATCGGTAGGTATGACCAAAGTTGGAACCGCCTCGGGAGATTCATTCATCTCATCACTATTCATGGAGGCACCACCGAGCCGCACAAGAGTTTCTCAAGCTAGCTGAACTGGTAGAATCAGACATCACGCCTCGGAAATGGTTGATTGAGCTCGAATCGATGAAGATGAATCAGAAAATACGGTGATGGATCGGTAAATTCAATGGCGTGGTTGTAAATCAGAAAATCCTAACCGGAAAAATAAATGAGCTACCTGTTTTTTCGGAAGGATGGCTAATGCGAAGAATGAAATAAATGAAAGGGACATCTCGCTATTTATAAGCAACTCGTTGTGTGGCTGCGGGTGACCTCGGGAACGACTAGAATCGTTTGCGATTCTTGAAGTATTAAAGGCAAAGTACGTGGACACGTGTACAGAATACCAACGAGCATAAGAAATCCGGTAAAAAAAAAATACACCCCGAAATACACCGAGGCCAAGCAGCAGTTCGAAATCCTTTTTGCGGCACTACAATCAAGAATCAGTTCGGCATCGAAAGGAATCTTTCACCTCACCTCGATCGATCGGCTCGGCACCAACAGAGAAACCCTTCATCATGCCTCGACAACTAACAATAGCAATCAGCTCAGTGTTACCTCGGTTCAATGTTTAAATCTCGATATCGATAAAGCTTCACCTCGTCACAATCACCCTTGAATCTGACGAGCTGGGGGGAAAACTGTTGGGGTCAGTTTTCACCCACTCGAGATTTAACATTCCAAGGCAATAAGATATACCGACCCGAAGAGAGCAAGAGATAGAGAGGCCCGAGCCGCAACAGGACACCTTCGTACGATCCGCTCCAAAGGACCAAAGCCGACCCGAGCCAAGACAAATCGGTTCGCCAAGAAGAGAAAGGCCGAACCCATCAGATTACAAATGGGCCGAGGCGCAGATCGCTAGCCAATTCATGTGGGCCGAATTATGGGCCCAAGTTAACAATTACCCTAGCCTAAGTCGGTGGCCGCACGAAGCAATAAGGAAATATTCCTTTATACGAACTTGTATAAATAGTCTTCATAATCGTTTGTAATACCCCATCTGAAAACCATAGCAATAGCTATTAGCAACTTGCTTTTGTTCTCATACGCTTTCAAACATCAATAATATAAAAACCATCTTTGGATCTCTTACTGTATTTTTCCTCGGAAACTTCTGTCCCCTCTAAAATCTCGACAAGAATTGATTGTGTGAGTTTCGACTCTCACATACACCATACTTCAAGAGAAACACATGCTTGAGAATTCTTTATTCGTATCAAATTCTAATAGTTTAATGGATTCGAAGAAGCGAAACATTTAAAACATGCTAAATTTTGGGAAGAAAAAGTCGTGGATGAAGTCCACAATTAAACATTTTTAATAAAAAAAAATGGATTTCATGTCGTTGGTGTTATTGTATGTGTCAAATAATATGATGAATAACACTCCAACAATTTTTTTTTTAAATTATCTAAGTGCACAAGGACATTAGATCATGCGGTTTTTAAAACAGGCAATTTTAGCAAGGGAGAATCAAATCAAAACCTATATCGAGCTATTTTTGGTATTTTGTATGTTGAGTTAGTTTCAATTTTTTACCATCCATGTACTATTAACGTGTAAATAATATATAAAAAGTAACAAAAAATGAAAAACAATTGTGGCACAATAAAATGTCGTCAGACAATGTTGATAGCACAAAGCAAGACGGTACACTACTGTCTTAAAAATGGTGGCAAGTATAATGTTTTTTTTTTAACCATAAACATAACGAACATAGTATGTAGGTTATGCAAAAAAAAAGTATATAAAAATCTAGAAGAATAATATTGAATTTATTTAAGTAAATCTTTAGTGACCAACCAAAATATTAAACTAGACTAAAAGCGTAAAAAGACAAATACTTAAAATGAAATTTAAAAAATAACAAATTAGAATTTGATATAGTTTTAATTCCGCGCAACGCGCGGATCACTTATCTAGTAAAACAAATATTTGAGCGAACATATCCTATTTCAAGATACAAATGATATTCTCATATTATACTCATTCTAACATGCATTTAACTTAGTGTTTTGAGTCTAATACAAGTGTTTTCATATATTTCTTTAGTGTTTTGGTCCAAATTAGAGTCTAGCTAGTTTGCATTAGGTCTTAGTGAGTCTTTCATCATTTGGAGTGTTTTCTAGGTACTTGGAGACATTTTGGAGATGATTGGAGTGATGGAGCAAAGGAAAATACAGATGTCAACCGAAGTCAATGAAAGATCGGGCCAGATGAAAGGTTCCCATTCGGATTTAGCTTCGAAGGTCTTCATGACAATCGTAGAGAATTGAGTTAGCTCTCGTCTGGAGGTGGTTTCAAGTTATTTGGATAGGTAGGTCTAGAGATATGGCAAATTGAATGAGCACACGTCTGTCTGGCGTGCTAGTTATCGAGAGAATGAGAGAACTGCCGGGAAGACGATATCAGGATGGTGTATCGGGGAGGTGCACCCCGATATGAGCTGCCGAGGGAAACCTGTAGCCTGATGTAGTAGTGTGTATCGGTGTGCTGTTATGGGGTCATGCACATCGATACAATATCCCCGATCCCAGCAGATGTGTATCGGGATGGTGCACACCGATACACCCTGTCCGAACCATTTTTCTATAAATAGCAAGTGACCCCTTTTTGTTTGAGTCTCTCTTTTTTTATCTAGTTTTTGCTTTGTTTCTTGTTTCTTTTGGAGATTTGTAAGAGATCCTTTGGTATTTAATGCAAGTTCTTGTTTCATTTCTCTAATCTATCTATCTCTAATCATCAAATCATGAATCTAAACACCTCCTACAAAGGATTTGTTGAGATTCTCATGATTTGTGAGTAGTTTCTTTAGAGCTCATGGATGAGGTAGATTAGGGGATTTCGTGATTGATCAATGATGTCTAGGGATTAGATTACTTCTTTTCTTTTTTATTTAGTGCTATTAATGCTAGATTTGTCTTGAGAAAGCTTATCTAGAACATAGGGAATTTCACACCGACAAGGTGTTCGATGAAATTCTCCAAAGAACTAGATAAGAGATTTTGCTTGCTTAACCTATGAGAATAGATGTTTAAGAAGTATTATTGGCTATTATAACTTGTGATTAATGCTTGATAATTAACTTTTCACAAATGAAAATTTGATCTTGATTAAGTTGATTAGCAAAGTGATTAAGACCATGAGAGAGGATTAGTCTTGTTTAAGTGTTCTATGCTAAAGGAAGTTGCTTTATTGTGTGTATTGACATCATAGATTTATCATATAAGTCCCCAAAGTCCATAACCTTATCCAAGGGCTTGCCTTTATCTTATTTCTTAATCTTGTTTAGTGCTTATCTACTTGTTTGCTTGTTACTAAGTTTGAATTATATTGCTAGATCAAAACTCAACACAACTTTGTTTAGCTTGAATTAGGAGGTGTTATGTATTTTTGGTGCTTGGAACTTAACCCATTTGGATTGATACCTCTTATGCTACATAGCATCTAGAGTAATTGATTCTAGAGATAGACAAAAATCATATTATCAATTTGGCGCCGTTACCGATTGGGTTTAGCTTTAAACATTAAGATTTAAATCTTCTTGAGATTAAGTTTATTTTTCTTTTGGTTACTAATCTCTTTCACTTCTTATTGATATCTCTCTCTTATAGGTGCATGCATACACGTTCTAGAGGCAACGACAATCTTGTTGAGCCAAGGGACGACATACACCTTCTAGATTGTGGGATTAGAGAAAGAAGAGCAAGAAGACGGGCTGTACACATCGAGAGGCTTGGTATGGACAACGTTGAAGAGCCTCCGGTTGGTCACAATAATGAAGACTTTGCTAATGGGTAACAACAAGGTAACGGTGGAAATGGAAACTCACAAGCTCAAGCAAACGGTGGGAACATGCAACAAAACACACCACCACCCGCCCGTAATGCTAGAGCTCCAAACCACTCTCCACGAGCCCAAGACGTTGTTGGAGCGGGTGATGCTGCTAATGCATACCAAAACCGTCAAGGAATTCAAGCCCCACCCGTTGAGAACAACAATTTTGAGGTTAAGGACGGCTTCATAAACATGGTGCAAAGCAACAAGTTTCACGGTCTCGCCATGGAAGACCCTTTGGATCATCTTGATCAATTTGATAGAATTTGTGGTCTCACGAAGATGAATGGAGTCTCCGAGGACGGCTTCAAACTTTGATTATTCCCATTCTCACTTGGAGACAAAGCACACCAATGGGAGAAGACTTTACCTCAAGGATCCATTTCCTCTTGGGATGAATGCAAAAGGGCTTTCCTCATAAAGTTCTTCTCACCATCTAGGACGGCCAAGCTAATAAATGAGATCTCAAGCTTCACCCAACGAGGGAATGAGACATTCAATGAAGCATGGGAAAGGTTTCGAAGCTACACAATGCAATGTCCCCATCATGGCTTCTCGAACGCCTCACTCTTGAGCACTCTATACCGTGGAGCATTGCCCAAGATTAGAATGCTCCTAGACATGGCCTCAAATGGAAATTTCTTGGCCAAGGAGGTCAATGAAGCTATGGAGCTAGTGGAAAACCTTGCTCAAAGTGATGGCACATATGGTGATGACTATGATAGAGCTACAAGGACTACAAGTGATTTTGAGGAGCAAAGAAGGACTAAAGAAATGAAGGTTTTCAATGATAAGATGGACAAGCAATCCGCCATGATGGACAAGCTTCTCAATGCTACTCAAAAGTTGGTTCATTTTGTTGGAGATTTTGATGAAACCAACGGTTTCAAGAGGAAATGGTAGATTTGAGTAATAAAGAGAAAGTGCATTATGTTGGGAATCATGGTGGCTATCAAAGGGGTTTCAACAACAACTATAGCAACCACCCTAACCTCTCATATAGGAATCCAAATGTAGAGAATCCACAAGACCAAGTCTACCCCCAACAAGCTAACCAAGGTCAAACCTCCAACAATCAACAACAAGGCTATGTTCCCAAGAACAATTTTCAAGGGAACCAAGGCGGGTTTCAACCTTTTGCTCCACCCGGTTTCGTGCCACAAGCTCAAGGAAACAACTTTATGCCTCAAGACCTTGATATGAAAAACGTGCTTCAACAACTTCTTCAAGGCCAAGCTAATGGAGCAATGGATATAAGTAAGAAGATGGCGAAAATCCATAACAAAGTGGATTGCTCCTACAATGATCTCACCTCTAAGTTGGAGACATTGACTTCTAAGATCAAGCACATTGAAAGCAAGAGTGCTTCTTCATCATCTCAATCTCAAAGTTCTTTACCCGGAAAGGCAATACAAAACCCCAAGGAGTATTGCAATGTTGTATCCTCCAATGATGAGCATGAACGCACAATTGAGGAGTTCTTAGGACTACTCTATAGTCCAAATGATGATGACCTTCCATCTAGAGAGCTTCCAACAAGTCTCAATGAGGACATTGAGAAATAAGGTGGGGGGGGGGTAACCCTTGGGAATGAAGATGATGTGGTTTTTGTTGAAGAAAATGGTAAAAGCATACATGAAGAGCAAGTGATCTCTACGCAAATGGAGGTTGAGAAGTCTCTCAAGAACGTGGTTAAAGAGAAGAACGTGGAGACACATGTGATGTCTAAGAAAGAAGCCTCTTGCATTGGACCTTCTCCATATGAGCCTCCACTTCCATTTCCCGATCGTTTTCTCATCAAGGCTCAAAAGAAAGTGCTTTCAAGCTTCAAAACAAACATGGATAAGATTGGGGCACCTTTTCCTAGTGAGAGTGATTTGTCTCAAGTCCCACAACACCAAAAGTTCATCAAAACATACTTGAGAACCGAGAGAAAGTGGAAGAGCTTATGGCGATCTTTGATTCACCAAGCACAACAAGGGTTGAGCCTAAGTCTATCCCAAAGCTTGGAAATCCCAGTAAATTCTCCATCTCTTGCTCTCTTGGGGACTTGAAGATAGATGATGCTTTGTGTGACTCGGGTTCGAGTGTGAACATCATGTCCCTGGAGATGGTTAAGAGTCTTAGGATCAAGAGTATGGAAGATTACCCCTCCACCATCACGTTTGGAGATTCTTCTTCAAGGAAACCACTTGTCCTTGTTGAAGACTATCCTCTCAAGATTGGAGAGTGTCTTGTACCAACGGCCTTCATTGTTATGGAGATGGGACAAACCAAAAAGCTCTCTCTCCTTCTTGGAACTCCATTCCGCAATACCACTGGTGCAAGCATGGACTTCACAAACAAGAGGGTAGTGCTTAAGAACGTGAATGATAAACTCTTTTACCCAATGAAGCCTCCATCAAATGGGATTTGCGGCACAATCAATTGTAAAGATGACGAGGTTCAAGCTCCAAGAATTGAGTATGTGGGTAGTTGTGCGACGACGGATTTGGCTTCACCCCCCAAGAGCTTGTAAAAAGAAGGAAGATTCTCATCAAAAAGAAGCTTTGGGTTATGGTAATGATGAGGATAAGTCCATGCTAGACTGTTGGGGTTGGATTCCACCCGTTCGAGATTAACAATTCAAGACAACAAGGTATACCGACCCGAAGGGGGTAAGAGAGACCTGAGCCGCAATAGGACGCCCTCTCACGATCCTCCCCAAAGACCCCGAAGCCGAGCCGAGGACGAACTGGTACCTTCTCTCGACCGAACTGATGCCGCGCCGAGACGGATCAGTTCACCCTGAAGAGAAAGGCAGAACCCATCAGATTACAAATGGGTCGAGACACAAATCATTCACCAATTCTTGTGGGCCGAGTTAAAGGCCCATATCATCGATTACCCTAGCCTAAGACGGTGGCTGCATAAAGCAAAAAGGAAATCTTCCTTTTCATCTCCGAGATTCTCGCTAGTATAGACTTGTATAAATAGCCTTCATAATCATTTTGTAACGGGGATCTTGAAAACCTAGCATTAGCTCATAGCAACTTGACTCTTGCACGCTTACAAACAACAATAATAAAAAACCATATTTAGATATCTTACTGTGTTTTTCCCTCAGAAACTTATGTTCCCTCTAAAGTCTTGACAAAAATCAATTGTGTGAGTTTCGACTCTCACATAGACCAGCCTTCCACCATGACACTCACTCCTTGGAAGTATGAAGATGGGGTGATCGAATACAAGAACAAATGCAAAGGATGGTCCAAGCCTTTTGCCTCGACTAAAGCAATCCTCACACCGGAGCTTAAAGAGAAGGGGCAAGCCGGTTTTCAAGAGCTCATGAGCAAGGTTCTTAAACTTGAGCTCAAGGACCCACCAAGGAGTTCCACCACTCCTTATCCACCCGCCTAAAAGGGTAACAAACGTCGAGCTTAGTGACGTTAAACAAAGCGCACTTGGGAGGCATTACCATGTCTATCTTTGTAAATATTTTCTATCTTTTAAAATGCTTTCTAATGTTTTTGTTAAGTGGTCTCAAGGTTCTTGATGGTAGTAAGGTCATGGCAAAGCAACAACGGTGTTTGATGTTGGAAAGCTCTCCATTCCCTCCATTCTCATGGTACCACTCCTCCATTGAAAGTAGCTCTTTTCTCTTATATCTTTGCATTTTATCTTTTGTTTTTGGTCTCTTCCTTGAATTTATTTCACACCGGGGCGGTGTGATTTAAGTTTGGGGGAGGGACCGGCATTTAACATTGTGTTCTCTATTCTTATTTTCGATTTTGCATCTCTTGAGTCTCATGCATATCATGCATTCACTTATGGCATTGAAAAACACAAAAAAAAAACAAAAAATTTTGAAAATTTTGAAACACATAAAGAAGTCACTAGATGCATTTCATGTGTAGGATTGAGTCTAGTTTGCATATAGGGTGCATTGCATATTGCATTGGGAGCAATGATGAGTATTCTTTGTAGGGTATCACTTTAAGAAATTAATTCAACGCCCATGTTCGTAGTTGTCTAATGCATTCAAGTGAGTTTTAAAGTAATGATGCACCATCTTTAATTCTCATGCATCAATGTTCGTGTCTTGATTGAAGCAAGTTGAGAATTGAATTTCAACGCTATTAATAAGAACTTTAACCTTGACTTGCAATTATCATGTTTGTGCATCTTTGAATGAACTCGTGGATACTCATATACATACTTGGATCTTCTTTTTCCTTTTTACCACCCTTGTGGATCCAAGTAGCCATGTCCCATTTTTGGAATGGTTCCCCTCACCTTGAATTAAACTTCCCTTCTAGCCAATAACTTTCATGAGTGATGGAGAGGCCTACTTTTCAAGCAAATTTGGCAAAAAGTGTTAGATTTAGCCTCAAAGTGTAAAGTGAAAAGGAAAGAAGCCAAAAGTGGCAAATGCATCAAGTGATGAGAAATGAAGCAAGATAAAGAATGAAAAAGAAGAGCTAAGGTACCGAAGAGGAAGAGCACCAAGCCACAAGTCCAATGGAGAAGAAGATATCCCCCTAAGTGAGAAAAAGATGAAGTGGATAAACAAGAAAGCATGTGGGACATGAAGAAAAATTGTCTTGTGAAAAAGGTAGCTTAGGTTTGGGGCTTCATGGGTTAGAGAGACTAGGCTTGAAGACATCTTAGGCATTGGGTAGATGAGAATTCACCCTTGTATGCATAGGTTGCCTTTTACCTTTAGCATTTTGCTAAAGTTTGCTCATTCCTAGGGAGATCCTTGCATTGGAATACCCGCACATGTGATTGAGATCATCTTCATCTCAAAACCTTATCCCCTAGCCAAACGAGTTCGTTTAATTTTGCATAAGCATGATTCACATAAACCATTAATGAATGTCAAAGGGTTGAAGGATAAGAATGCTTGTGTAGGTTGGGACTTGGACTTGATGCATGTGGAGATAGAAATAGCTAACTCTTTTGGAGTAGAGTCACTTAATGCATTTTAGAATTACAAACTTGGACGTTGAATTCGATTCCTTCTTGTGATGCTCTTGGATTTAAGCTCCCATCTTCAAACCTCTCTCTCTTCTTGTTTATTTTCTTGAGGACAAGCGAAGGAATAAGTTTGGGGGAATTGATGTTCTCATATTTTACTCATTTTAGCATACATTTAACTTAGTGTTTTGAGTCTCATACAAGTGTTTTCATAGATTTCTTTAGTGTTTTGGTCCAAATTAGAGTCTAGCTAGTTTGCATTAGGTCCTAGTGAGTCTTGCATCATTTGGAGTGTTTTTTAGGTACTTGGAGACATTTTGGAGATGATTGGAGTGATGGAGCAAATAAAAATACATATGTCATCCGAAGTCAATGAAATATCGGGTCAGATGAAAGGTTCCCATTCGGATTTAGCTTCGAAGGTCTTCATGACAATCGTAGAGAATTGAGTTAGCTGTCGTCTGGAGGTGGTTTCAAGTCATTTGGATAGGTATGTCAAGAGATATGGCAAATTGAATGAGCACATGTCTGTCTGGCGTGCTAATTATCGAGAGAATGAGAGAACTGCCGGGAAGACGATATCAGGATGGTGTATCGGGGAGGTGCACCCCGATATGAGCTGCCAAGGGAAAACCGTCGCAAGATGGGGAAGTTTGTATCGGTGTGCTGTTCTGGGGTCGTGCACACCGATACGACCTGAGGAAGAAAACCGTCGCCTAATGTAGAAATGTGTATCGGTGTGCTGTTATGGGGTCATGTACACCAATACAATCTCCCGATCCCAGTAGATGAAGATATCGGTGTTGTGTATAGGGATGGTGCACACCGATATACCCTGTCCGAACCATTTTTCTATAAATAGCAAGTGACCCCTTTTTGTTTGAGTCTCTCTTTTTATCTAGTTTTTGCTTTGTTTCTTGTTTCTTTTGGAGATTTGTAAGAGATCCTTTTGTATTTAATGCAAGTTCTTGTTTAATTTCTCTAATATATCTATCTCTATTCATCTAATCTTGAATCTTAACACCTCCTACAAAGGATTTGTTGAGATTCTCATGATTTGTGAGTAGTTTCTTTAGAGCTCATGGGTGAAGTAGATTAGGGGATTTCGTGATTGATCAATGATGTCTAGGGCTTAGATTACTTCTTTTCTTTTTTATTTAGTGCTATTAATGCTAGATTTCTCTTGAGAAAGCTTATCTAGAACATAGGGAATTTCACACCGACAAGGTGTTTGATGAAATTCTCCAAAGAACTAGATAAGAGATTTTGATTGCTTAACCTATGAGAATAGATGTTTAAGAAGTATTATTGGCTATTAGAACTTATGATTAATGCTTGATAATTAACTTTTCAAAAATGAAAATTTGATCTTGATTAAGTTGATTAGCAAAGTGATTAAGACCATGAGAGTGGATTAGTCTTGTTTAAGTGTTCTAGGCTAAAGGAAGTTGCTTTATTGTGTGTATTGACATCATAGATTGATCATAGAAGTCCCCAAAGTCCATAACCTCATCCAAGGACTTGCCTTTATCTTTTTTCTTAATATTGTTTAGTGCTTATATACTTGTTTGCTTGTTACTAAGTTTGAATTATATTGCTAGATCAAAACTCAAAACAACTTTGTTTAGCTTGAATTAGGAGGTGTTATGTATTCTTGGTGTTTGGAACTTAACTCATTTGGATTAATACCTCTTATGCTACATAGAACCTAGAGTAATTGATTCTAGAGATAGACAAAAAAATTTATTATCAACAAACCAAGTGAATCCCCTTTGGAAATTTTTTATAAAAGTATACTGATATTTTCATATTTTACTCTTTTCAGCATGCATTTAACTTAGTATTTTAGGTCTCATGCATGTGTTTTTCATAGTTTTCTTATTGTTTTGGTCTAAATTAGGGCTTACGTAGTTTTCATTAGGTCCTAGTGAGTTTTGCATCATTTGGAGCGTTTTCTAGGTGATTGGAGACATTTTGGGGATGTTTGGAGTGATGGAGCAAAAGAGAATGCAAGGGTCACCCGAGGCGTCTGAAAGATCTGGCAGAACGAATATTTTCCAATCCGAATTAACTTCGATGGTCTTCATGATAATCGTAGAAAAATGAGTTAGCTGTCGAGTGGAGGTGGTTTGAAGTCATTCGGACAGGCGGTTCAGGAGATATGGCGTCTGGCCGCGAGACCTTCGACCAATGCCTACCAACATCCAAGCGGTGCATCCATCCGGCACACATCTTCAAAGGGCATGCCGACCCACATCCAACCGGTACACACCACTCGGTATTGGGACAGTGGTGAGTACCGGTCCAGCTCCCTTCTTTGTACCGACCCGTCTTCATCCGGCGTGCAACTCAAGAAGACCAATGCCGACCAACATCCAAGCGGCGCATCCATCCGGCACACATCTTCAAAGGGCATGCCGACCCACATCCAACTGGTATCATCCATCCGGCATTGGTACAGTGGTGAGTACCGGTCCAGCTCTCTCTTCCATACTGCTCCACATACCACGTAACCAGTTCTAAATCTAACCACCATGTACTTTTCCGTAGACATTGGCAGCTTCCTAGACTACACACATTATTTCTCAGCATTATCCATCCAAGCCTTCATCGCCAGTTTCATCGCTGTAGTCAATGCCAAGAACCTTCTAGACTCTTTCCCATACAATATCATGACAAAAGAACCACCCAATTTTCACACTTTTTGGTATTGTTTCCTCTCCCCCATACTTATTTCTCTTTATGCTTCTTTTCTTTTTTTTATTCGCATATACAAATCAAGGTTTGAGACGCGAGTATTGATGGTGTTTGCCACCGAATCCCCGGTTCTTCCCTCTCTATGTATCAAAGGCGTAGGCGAATAGTGGTATCACAGGAAATTTTCCTAACCTCGCTTCCAACCTTTGTGTGATCATTTCTTTCCAAGTAGAATAATGGATCGCTGGAAATTTTCCTAACCCTCTACTCAGCAGAAAATCATCTCATCTTTTATGCATTTTATTTATTAACTTGTAACAGGGGAGAGATATACCATTACTTTAAACACATGGGTTCCTTTGTCAGATATGAATGAGGAATCAAACTCTATGGACATCAACCACATCGATGAAGTGCAAAAAATTGGCTCAGGCTTTAATGGACTCTGCTGGAAACATGGGTGTCTTCTAGTTAACTGGTCAGCCTTTGGATTTTTCATTAGTCCAATCTAGAACTGATTCTGTAACAATGGTCACTTAGAAGCAAAGTCAGAACAATAGATTCAAGAAAAAGATCATCATCTCCAACATGTTTTGACTCAATAAAACAAATTTTGACTCAAAAACGACTGACTCTAAGAAAAACAAAAACGTTGTCAGCAACTACCTCCCCCAGACTTAAACAACACTGTCCCCAGTGTTATTTAGTCTAGAGTTGGTAAAAGAAACCAAAAGAACTGAGTGGAATCGTGGAAAAACAAGAGATTACCGGATTGGGGTAGGTAGACACAATCTCTGTTCGATATCGATCGATACCAAGCGTAGGTAGACACAATCTCTGTTCCTCTTGGTGTCGATCGATACCATAATGGTATCGGTCGACACAGCACATGTTCATCTGATTCACACAAAGACACAAGACATAAAAACAAAAAATGACAAAAATAAAATACTTATATACAGACTCACCAGTGGGTTGCCTCCCACCAAGCGCTTGTTTTTAGTCTTTAGCTTGACTTTGGCTCAGGTAATCAGTCAGGAGAAAATTGAGAACTTACTCCCAGGCAAGTTCTACAACTATACACTTCCAGCTTCAGAGTTCTGTTCAACATGCTCTCCACAACATCCATTCATTTCTCTTTCAGCTCCGAAGTAAGAACAACTCTAGCCTTAGAGAATGGTTTCGAAGTTCCCTTGCACTTCACCTCATATTCAATCGAATCTCCATCACACTTTCGAGGGGTTAAAGTCATATCGGCAGCACTCTTGACTCTTTTGCTCTTCACCTTCTTCTTTGCCTTAGCCGTTGTGATGTCTCTCTTCGTGATGATAGAAGGACCATCTAAAACGTCTATGACAGTTGACTCATCATAAGGCTCATCCAAAAGGTCAACCATCAACGTCTCTCTTGTAACAACGGTGATGCAAGAGATATGTTTGAGAGCTCTTCCATAAGGGATGGCTTTATAGGAGATCTCCTTGTCAATGTATGAGAATGAGATTCTCTTACTGGGCGTGTCTATAACTGCACCAACTGTAGCCATTAACGGTCTTCCAAGAATCAAAGGCGTACTAGATCTTGCACTCATCTCTACAACCTAAAAATCAGTAGGAACCAGACAATCTCCTACTTTAACCAGCAAATCAGGGATGGTACCATATGGAACTGAGGTGGAGGAGTTCGCGAATGTAAGAGACATCTTAGGAGATCTTATATCAATTCTCAACCTCTCTGCAATTGCCCTTGACATGACATTGACACTAGACCCTGAATCAACGAGAGATTCTTTGAATTCAACTCCAGAGATAGAGCATGGAACCGAAAATTTTCCTGGGTCTTCTCTCTTAGTCAATTGCTTCAATGGTGGTGGTGTGCTTCTTGCCTTGATGAAGAGTGCTTCGATTTCCTCCTCTGTTTCTCTGCAATCTCGGAAGTGACTAAGCAAAGGGCGGTATTCCAAAGCTTCTTCAAAAGACATCGTATGGGGAATCCTCCTTACCATCTTCTCAAAACCGAGCAACTTCTCTGCAGTAATGGGGCTTTTGAGATGTCTAGGTGGCATAGGATATGGTACCTTAGGTTTGTAGACACGTTCCTCGACAATTTTGGGTGTTTTCTCAATTTATGGATCAGTCTGCGTTGGGTGTCGATCGATGCCAGATTGGTGTCGATCGACACAAGGCTTATGTGTCATTTCTTCGGGTGTGGTGTCGATCGATACAGGTGTGGTGTGGATCGACACCTTTGGTTTTGAAACGTCGCGAGGAGTATTTTCTACTGGTATCGATCGATACAGGCTGGTATCGATCGATACACGGGAATTTTCAGAATCCTCATCGTCATCTTCAGCAAGATCAACGAAATTTTTTGTAGTGACACCTTTTTCCACTACTGCAGTGACCTCTTCAGAACTTATTAAGGTGATTGCGTGGACGTATTCATTCTGTGAATGAACCATCTTTCCCTTGACAGCTGCTGCAGTCTGAGCTATTTGAGTTTCCAACATCTTCTGATGAATGTTGAGAGCCTCGATTTTCCCATTCAGATATGTGTACATGGCATCCATCTTCCCATTAAAGTCTGCTGTCATCTTCTGCTGTCCCTCAAGAAGCTGTTCAAGCATAGACTCAACTTTGTTCTCTGGAGATTTGGGAGGGATAGGCTGGTAATTGTTGGTGAAGTTTCGGTTGTTGTTTTGTTGGTATTGATATCTCTGACTTTGAAAACCAGCACCACTTATGTAGTTAACATCTTCCACTTCATCCTCATCAGCAAAATGAACAGCCTTCTTCGTCTTTCCCATCAAAAGATTGTGCACTGAATCCAGCTTGGCTTGAACCTCAGCAATCTGCGATCCATCCAAATTCCCAGCCTGCTTCTTCCGCTTAAAGTCTGCATTCTTGGTGCTATTGCTAGATGCCAAGTTCTCAATAAGCACATAAGCATCATCAGGATACCTGGTGTTGAAGTTCCCATTACTCGCAGCATCCAAAGCCATCTGATACCTCCAGTCAATCCCTCTGAAGAAGATACCCAGCAGCTGAACCGTAGTGAACCCGTGATGTGGACAGTCCCTCTGATATGATCTAAATCTGATCCAAGCAGCCTTAAATGCCTCAGTCGCACCTTGAGAAAATTGGGAGATCTTGTTCCTGAGCTCTTCGGATCTCGCATCATCATAAAAATTGTTCATGAACACGTTCTTAGTCTCCTCCCAAGTAGTCAGTGAACCAGGAGGCAACTTTTTCAGCCAGTAAGCTGCATCCCCACTAAGAGAATATAGGAAAAGCTTATAGAGGAGGTAATCGTTGGACACTCCATTGTACTTAATGCTGGTGACCAAGTCCTCAAACCTCTCAATATGATCCATGGGGTGCTCATGAGGAAGACCATGAAAAGGGTGCTGACCCACAAGAGTGAAGTATGCAGGTTTCTGCTCAAAGTCATTCCTCTGAAAAGCAGGAGGACGAATCGCTGATCGATTGGCATAGAACTGATCAGGCCTGTTATACTCTCCAATTGTCCTACCACGATCAACCACATTATTCCCAACATTTACAACAGCTGGAGGGACAATGATGTTTCCATCTCCATCTAGTCGTTGCCCCCTTTCATTGCACAATTGACCCTCATGGTCTCTCAAAGCTCCAACATCATCACGAACCAAAACCACTGGATTGTTTATCTCTGCTGGCCTCTTTGTTCTCCTTTTTGTGCGTTCCAAGTTTGCTAGCTCCTTGTTGGAAAGATTAACTGGCTGAATGCTCTTGTTTCTCCTGGTTTCGCGGTTAGGCATACACCTGAAACACAAAAGTCAAAGCACGTAAGTAACCAAAAATTTTAAAAAAATACGACGAGTATCGACCGACACCAGTTGGGTATCGATCGAAACCGACGAACTTAGTCGAAATTCTAAGCTAAAATCTAATGGCGAATTTAGAGTCCCCGGCAACGGCGCCAAATTTTGATATGGTCAAAATTAATACCCTAAAAGTACTAAAGCAGTAGTTGCAGTAAATTAGGGGTCGAACCACAAAGACTCAAGAAATCACACAATAGAACAATTAGATAAGAATTACGCTACGCGATTCAATTTAACATAAAGCAATAAACGAAATTAAAAGAGTTGTAATTCAATGGAGGAAATATAGGCTCAGGGTATTTCTCAAGAAATCAGAGAATGCAGATAAACCAATTAATCAGGATTGAGGTTATACACGGTTCTTGAACTCAAATCACTAAGCTATAATTAACCAACTGTCGTTGCGAGAATTATCTAAATCTAAATCCCAGAATCCCAAATCTCTTTGCAAATCCTAAAGATCTAAACAAGCTTTAAAGTTCAGGTTTGATATGTTCACAAAACAACTAAACCAAATCTCTTTGCGGATAGCTATTTTGCTCACCCTAAGTTATGTCAGATTATCAATTGCACTGTCGTGCCTAATCGATTAACCTAAGATCTAAGTTTCAGATTCGTCAACCTAGAATTAGCTTTGAGAACAACTTATGGTGAAGAACTAATTCATATTATGAATTCTAACTAATCAATTACCAGCACTCAATGAAATCTTTTATGAGAAAACCCTAAACCTAAAGTGGATCTACTCAGACATGATTAATGGAACATAAATCATAGATGAATATAATTGCATAGAAGAAATCAATAAGAAACAAATGAGTTCAGAGTTGTCTCCCCAAAATCCCTAAAAACAATCTCTCTCAAAGTATGAAGAATCAAATAAAGCTTAGCCAACAAAACTGGCTAAAAAACCTAATTATAATGCTAAAACACGTTTTGGGCTTTACTGTAATTATTAAAGTCTTCTGGGCCAATGTGCAATTTCATCAGACTTGTAAAAAGTCGCGATCCTTCTCTTTGGACGACGGTATCGACCGATACCATAAGTGGTATCGATCGATACTCGGGCAGTGAGTCATGTTCCTTCCTTCATGGTGTCAGTATCGATCGACACCAGGTGGTGTCGGTCGATACAAGGGCTTCAAATCGGCTGTCCCTGCTACACGATCTCTGTTTTGCTCCAAAAAGCTTCAGAATGCTTCAATATCTCCAATTATGCTCAAAACGTGCCTAAAACCTGAAAAGACACTAAAAGACTACAAAAACACTAGAAAGACTCTAAAAACAAGACCTATATCATGGTCAAAAAGGGGTAAAAACCATGATATATCACATACCGTTTCAACCCCCCCCCCCCCGGTACAAGTCCAAATCCGTCCTCGCCGAAGCCAGCCGATGTGATTGAAATATCAGACCAAATGAAGATATTACACTCGGATTTTGCTTCTGAAGTCTTCATAGAAGTTGTAGATAATTGAGTTAAATGTCTTTTGGAGTTGATTACAAGTCATTCTAAGCAGTGGTTCGAAAGATACAACAGATTTAATAGGGACGTGTCTATCTGGCGCTCAAACGGGTTATGCACAGGAACCAGTACCGACCCATCCATACTGGCCAGAATTGGGTCGGTACAGACCACCTCAACCAAGATCTGACCGGTTCAATACCCAGTTTGTTCTGGGTTGACCCGGTTCGCCCACTTTTCATATAAATTCCTTAAACCTAATTTTTTTTATGATCTATCTAGTTTTTGTGCTTTTTCTCTTTCTTTTTGCAAAGACTCTTTCCTCTTAAGTGTTCTTAAGATTTTTGTAAGAGATATCTTGAGTTTTTATGAAATCTAAGTTTTAGTTTCTTAATCTCTCTAATCTCTCTTCTCATTAATCATCTAATCATGGGAAACTACATCTTCTTCATGGGATTTGTTGGTTTCTCTATCATTAGGGAGTAGTCCTTCTTGGATCATTTGGGTTTGGTAGATTAGGGGATTTCTTTTGTTAATCTTTGATGTCTAGAGCTTAATGATGTTATTTCCTTTCTTATTTAGTGTTTTTAATGCTAGATTAGGCTTGAGAGAGTTACTCTAGATCATAGGGAATTTCATGCACACAAGGTGTTTGATGAAATTCTTCAATGAACTAAATAAGAGATTTTCATACTTAGCTCATGAGAGTGAATGTCTAAGGTGAATCTTGGCTATTAGAACCTGTGTTTAGTGCTTGCTAATTACTTTTTCACAAATGAGAATTTGATCTTGAATTGGTGATTAGTGCTAAGAGATTAGATTAATCTTGATTAGTGTTCTAGGCTTAAGGAAATGCACTTTGTGATTGTGTAGACATCATTGCTTAGCTTAAGATTTCTCCAAATCAATTGCCTTACCCAAAGATCCTCTTTTTAATCTATTTTAGCTCTTGTCTTGTTTACTTGTTTGTTTTCAATTTGAATTAGGTTGTTAGAAAACACAAATCTCTTTGTTTGCTTAGCTTAAGTAATTTTTTGCATTCCTAGTGTGTTGTTCTTTGTGCCTCCTTGGATTGATCCTCAAGTGCTACAACGATAGCATTTGAGTAATTGGTATTAGATACTAAATATTCACACTATCAATTTGGCGCCGTTACCGGGGAGGCAATATCAATAACCATTAAGATTTAGATTTTGCTTGAGACTAAGCTTTTGTTTACACTATGTTAATGCATATCGCTAAGTGCATGCATCTTGTTGACATGATGAATTTTCTCTTATTTATTGTTACTAACTTGTCTTCCTTAGTTCTATTGTGCTTTCAAAGGTACCAAAATCAAAAGAAGAGATATGGGAAGACAAGATCAATTGAGGTGGTCAATCACAAAAACATTCTTGAAGATCTACAACCTCAAGAGGTGGGCAATCAAAGAAGCATTAATTCCTCAAGCTTCAAAACCTCAAGAAAGGCTGCAACCTCAAGAATTGGCATTAAATACGACCCAAGCTCCAAAGAACAAGCCAACAATTGGAAGCTTTGACACTCCTTGTTGTCGTGGATTGAGGTATGGAATCCACCCTCCTCCAATTGAAACCAAGGCCTATGAGATCAAAGCAAGCTTGGTTAGGTTGATTCAAGAGTCTAGGTTCTTGGGGACGAAAGTGGAGAACCCTTATGATCATTTGGACTCATTTGAGAGGTTGTGTGACACATTTAGGATTGGAGGAGTGCCCAAAGATAGTATCAAGCTCATCTTGTTTCCATTTTCTCTTGGGGAAAAAGCAAGCCAATGGGAGAGAGCATTACCATCTCACTTGGTCAATTCTTGGGATGATTGCAAGAGGATCTTCCTTATAAAGTTCTATCCCACACAAAGAACGGTCCAAACTAGGAAGGACATCTTGGGCTTCGAACAAGGCATCCATGAGACATTTCATGAGGCATGGGGAAAACTTAAAGGATACACTCGAGATTTTCCCCATCATGGGTTCAAGAAAGAAGCCATTCTTAGCATCTTCTATTGGGGTGTTGATAAAGAGCATAAATGGACCTTGAATGTAGCTAGCAAATGGCGTTTTGCAAACCTCACCGTGGATCAAGGCGAGGTACTTGTGGAGAACTTGGCCCAAAGCGAAGAGAACTATGGTGATGAGTATGCTCGGGCTACAAGGACCACGAGTGATTATGCGGAGCAAAGGAGGACTAAGAAGATGAAGGCTCTAAACAAAAGAATTGAGAAGCAATCCACAATGATAGACAAGCTCATCAATGCCACTCTAAAATCAGTTCACTTTGATGGATATTTTGATGCCACTACACGGTTTGAAGAGGATAATGTGGATTTGGGTACACAACAAGACCTTGAAATGAAGGACATGCTTCAACAACTCTTAACTGGGCAAGCTAGCAGAGCAAAGGAGTTGAAAAACATGGTGGCCGAGATTCATGACAAGGTTGATTTCTCTTATGATGATCTACACCAAAATTTTGAAGCCCTATCTTCTAGGATTAAGCATTTAGATCATCAAAATGCTCAAGGATGCTCCCTTTCTAGAAAACCCATGGAGAATCTCAAAGAAAAAAATGATGAGAGCCAAATGGAGTATTGTAATGTTATCTTCTCAAGGGAGGAGCATTTGATTGATGAGAATGAGGAGTCTCTAATAGAGATTAAGGAAGTCCTCCATGGCTCTCAACATGAAGAATCGATGGTTTCTAGCAAGGAGAATGTTGAGGTACAAGTCGTGGTATTGAAGACAATTAATGAGCATGAAAAGGCAATTGAAGAGATCTCTAACCTTCTCTACGGTCCTAAAGTCGATGCTAGAGAGGTGATGGTTTACAAGGATGACGAAGTTCAAACCCAAATAGTTGAGTATGTGGGTAGCTATGAGACGATGGACTTGGCTCCACCCCCAAGAGTTTGTGAAAAGGAGGAAGAATCTCATGACGAGGAACCTTTGGGTTATGGTAATCTTGATGAAGCTTTAGCATTGGATGGAGATTGCTTGGAATCTCTTATCTCTACTACAATGGAGAGAGAGAAAGAAAGTACCAAGGATCAAGAGAAGGGTGAAGGCATTAAGTCCAAGAGGAAGAAACCCAATGATAACCACCCTCCCACCCTTGAACCATCTTCTCACGCAATGACACTCATATGTTGGAGGTATGATGATGGAGCCATTGAGTACAAGGTGAAGTGTAAGGGAAGATCTAAGCCCTTTGCCAAGGTTAAAGCACTCCTCACCACTGAGCTTAAGGATAAATGTCCAAAGAGTCTTCAAGAGGTCATGAGCAAAGTGCTTAAGCTTGAGCTCAAGGATCCACCAAGGAGTGCCAAAACTCCTCTCACATCCGCCTAAAAAGGGTAACTAAAGTCAAACTTAGTGACTTTAAACAAAGTGCACTTGAGAGACATTCACATGTTTATCATTGTATATATTCTCTTTGCTTTCTAGTTTGATTTTGTGTTTCTAGGGCTTTTTGATCTTTTGTTAAGTGGTTGCAAGGTTCTTGATGGTGGCAAGTTCATGGCAAGGCAACAACGGTGTTTGATGTTGGAAAGCTCTCCATTATCTCCATTCACATAGTACCACTCATCCATTGTAAGTAGCCATTTTCTTTTGAGTCTTTGCATTTTATCTTTGCTTTTAGTCTCTTCCTTGAATTTATTTCACACCGGGATGGTGTGACTTAAGTTTGGGGGAGGGACCGGTATCTAATCTTGTTTTTTGTGTCTTATTTTCGATTTTGCATCTCTTGAGTCTCATGCATTCACTTATGGCATAGAAACTCATAAAAAGCAAATTTTTGAAAATTTTGAAAACACAAAAAGAAGTCATCTAGTTGCATTTCATATATAGGATTGAGTCTAGTTTGCATATAGGTTGCATTGCATATTGCATTGGGAGCAATGATGATCCTTGTAGAGTATCACTTTAAGAAATTAGTTCAACGCCCACGTTCGTAGATGTCTAATGCATTCTAGTGAATTTGAAAGTAAGGATGCACCATCTTTAGATCTCATGCATCAATGTTCTTGTCTTGATTGAAGCAAGTGTGAATTGAATTCAACCCTACTTAAGTGAGAACTTTAATCTTGACTTGCAATTATCATGTTTGTGCATTTTTGAATGAGCTCGTGGATACCGTATACATACTTGGATCTTCTTTTTCCTTTTTACCACTCTCGTTGATCCAAGTAGCCATATCCCACTTTTGGAATGGTTCTCCACACCTTGAACTAACCTCCGTTCTAGCCAACAACTTTCATGAGTGATAGAGAAGCCTACTTTTCGAGAAAACTTGTCAAAAAAGTGTTAGGTTTAGGGCGACAAGGATGGATTCTCATGTAGATCTAGTTCCAACATCAAGGAGCTAGTCTAGGGCTAAGTTAGCTAGGATGGGAGTTTTGGGGTGTTGTTTGGGACGTGTGAGAGATGAAAGGATAAAGGAAAAGATGAGGAGAAGGTAAAAGGGGGATGCAATAATGAGAAGTGGTTGGTGAGATTGCATAAGAATAGCTCTTAGTGATAGATTTGGCCTCAAAGTGCAAAGTGAAAAAGAAAGAAGCCAAAAATTCTCAAGTGATGAGAAATGAGGCAAGGATAGAGAATGAAAAGAGAAGAGCTAATGAAAGAACAAGGAAGAGCACCCAGCCACAAAATTCAATGGAGAAGAAGAAATCCCCCAAGTGAGAAAAATATGAAGTGGAGAAACAAAGAAAACGTGTGGGACATGAAGGCAAAATGCCTTATGAAAAAGGGTAGCTTAGGTTTGGGACTTCATGGGTTAGAAAAGCTAGGGTTAGAGACATCTTAGGCATTAATGGGTAGATGAGAATTCACCCTTGTATGCATAGGTTGCCTTTTACCTTTAGCATTTTGCTAAAGTTTGCTCATTCATAGAGAGATCCTTGCATTGGAACACCCACACATGTGATTGAGATCATATTTATCTCAAAACCGAATCCCTTAGCCAAACGAGTTCATTTGATTCACATAGACAACTAATGAATGTCAAAGGGTTGAAGGATAAGAATGTTTGTGTAGGTTGGGACTTGGACTTGATGCTCGCATGTGGAGATAGAAATGGCTAACTCTTTTGGAGTAGACTCACTTGATGCATTCTAAAATTACAAACTTGGACGTTGAATTCGATTTCTTCTTGTGATGCTTTTGAATTCTAGCTCCCACCTTCAAACCTCTCTCTTCTTGTTCTTGTTTGTTTGCTTGATGACAAGCAAAAGAATAAGTTTGGGGGAGTTGATATTCTCATATTTTCCTCTTTTCAGCATGCATTTAACTTAATATTTTAGGTCACATGCATGTGTTTTTCATAGTTTTCTTAGTGTTTTGGTCTAAATTAGGGCTTAGGTAGTTTGCATTAGGTCATGGTGATTTTTGCATCATTTGGAGTGTTTTCTAGGTGATTGGAGACATTTTGGGGATGTTTGGAGTGATGGAGCAAAAGAGAATACAATGGTCACCCGAGGCGTCTGAAAGATCTGGCAGAACGAAGTGTTTCCAATCCGAATTAGCTTTGATGGTCTTCATGACAATCGTAGATAAATGAGTTAGCAGTCAAGTCAAGTTTTTTTGAAGTCATTCGGACATGCGGTTCAAGAGATATGGCTATTTTACTAAGGATATTTCCGTCTGGCTGCGAGACCTTCGACCAATGCCGACCAACATCCAAGCGGCGCATCCATCCGGCACACATCTTCAAAGGGCATGCCGACCCACATCCAACCGGTACACACCACTTGGTATTGGGATAGTGGTGAGTACCGGTCCAGCTCCCTTCTCTGTACCGACCGGTCTTCATCTGGCGTGCAACTCAAGAAGACCAATGCCGACCAACATCCAAGCGGCGCATCCATCCGGCACACATCTTCAAAGGGCATGCCGACCCACATCCAACCGGTATCATCCATCCGGTATTGGGACAGTGGTGAGTACCGGTCCAGCTCTCTCTCCCATACTGCTCCACATATCACGTAACCAGTTCTAAATCTAACCACCATGTACTTCTCCGTAGACATTGGCAGCTTCCTAGACTACACACATTATTTCTCAGCATTATCCATCCAAGCCTTCATCGCCAGTTTCATCGCTGTAGTCAATGCCAAGAACCTTCTAGACTCTTTCCCATACAATGCTTTTTCCAAACCGTGTAGGCACGACTCCTAAATCTCAATATCACCATCTCTCATGTTATATGGCGAATTCACCATATGTTCTTGTTTTTTCCTCACACATAACCAACATTCATGGAAGATTGATGAGTATGGAAACCAAAATAACACAGGAAAAAATTGAAATACCAGTGAGAAAATCGGAATCACACCCGCAAAGAAAAAGAGAAGATCTGTTTTTGAAGATTTTTGAAGGTATTAAGTAAGAGAGATAATTAGCATTTATGAAGATTGTGGGCGAGGAATATGGATGGTGCGTAAGAAATAATGGAAGACAAATCTAGAAAATTTGGTGGAATTGGGTATTCCTATGACATTTTACACTTTACTATGAAAGCAAGTGGAAAAAAATTCTACCAAATTCCACTCAATTCCACAAAAAAAAATTATTTTTGTTCACAAAATTTTAAAAAAGGTTATTCCTCTACTATTTTATAGAGGAATGAGCGGAACAGATTATTCCTCTATAATCCCAATTCAACTAATATTTATTCCACTCTTTTTTATTCCTTTTATTCATCTAATGCTCACCATTTGGACCCATAATTTGTTAGTTTTGAGGAAAAATGGAGATATAAAAAGATTTTGAGCCAAATTAAATCGTTATTTGAAAATATTTTTGATTAAACAAATATAAATCAATACTTTAATAGTAAAATACTTAATAGTGAACACGTACATGTAATGCATTGCAATTGTTTTTTTGTTAATATTCATTTAAATATAAAGCACAAGCCACATGCCAAAATATGATTGGCCATATTATAGGAATTTTTAAAACAGATATTAAAGTCACAATCTTATTTCTAAAATAGAATTTACGTTTGTAAAATTCAACTATTATTATTATTATTTATTTATTATTTATATAATTATATCACTTTTTATTGATGTAAATCTTCTATCATTTTTCTAAGTGATGATAATTCAAATTTGTAAACACATCAACTAAATAATTGATGTGAATTAATATTTTTGTAACAATTTTATGGAAGTGATGTAAACTAATGTAAATTTGTATCATGAAATTGATGTCAAACAAGTCAAAAACCGTATCAATTATTATAATCGATGTTAAATCACATAATTTGTATAATTTATTAATAATAAGTAATTTAGTTTAATATCACTTTATTTTGTGATACTATTTAAGTGATGCAACACACCTCTTTTTTGTAGCGTGGAAGGAGTTTAGTTCTGACATAAAAGCTGGCCAATCCGTTGGATTCTCGATCATGCATACCAAGTCCGAGCAATCAGTTTCAAAGTGCATCGATAAAAACTATCTTTCTCTTAGGCATGCCATAGCCCAGAGAAGACCATCCATCTCAGCATGTAAAGCCGAGAGGCTTTTGCGACATCCATGTTGTCCTTAAAGCACCATCCTATTCCACTAACCGGTCCGTGATCGATCTAAGAGGCATCTATCTGACAGGTCGGGGTTCGGATGTCCAAGGAAGTAGCCCTCGTGACAAGGTCTTGTGGTGCCACTACCTCCTCTTCATCTTCCTTTTGATTCGCGATCCTCCAACTTTCCGCTTCTAGGGTCGCATGTTGAAGTGTGTCTTCCGGAGAAATCTCTTTCCCGTTGAAGACTTTGTCGTTTCTTGCTTTCCAAATGTACCATAATATCCAAGGATATAAATCCTTTTGTGGTTATGGTAGACCTATATCTTCTGCTTTCCAAAATAGGAAGCTCATATTTTGGTAAATAGAGGCACTCGGGAAGTGGCCCGGAAGGGATGGAAAGTCCGATAACGCCCAGACTTGTAAAGTCGGGGGCATACAAATAAGAGGTGATTAATCGATTCCTCTGAGGCACCACACCTAGGACAGCACCTATCGGTACCCATATGTCTATAAGTGAGGTTTTGACAAGTTGGGACACATCCATATAGCGTTTGCCGCATAAAATGTTTTATCTTTCTAGCCATGCGGACTTTCCACACCTGGCTCTGAATAGCGATAATGCTCGATTCTCTCACTTCAAGATCGTCTCGGAGAATATTTTCCCTCCTAAGTAGATCGTATCCAGATTTTACTGTATATATGCCTGATTTTGTATGATTCCATACGTATCCATCTAAGGTACGATTACGGCTAGGTCTCAACCCCAGTATAAGAGGGATATCGTCGAGTTGGAAATGATCTCGCAAGAGTTGAACGTTCCAATCTTTCGTATCCTGGCGAATGAAAGAGTGAACCAGGAGTTGGGGGTTCCTATATCCGACCCGTGCGGAAGCTATCGCCGGCCGTAGCGGAATGTCTGGGATCCATGGCTCATGATAACACCGTATTTTTACCCATTTTACTATCTATTTTAGAACACTTTAATAAGTGTTTCATTTGCTTTTATATGTTTTTATCACGATTTTTGCATATTTGTAGTTTCAAGACTCTTTTCAGGTTACTTAGGTAAAAGCATTGCAAATTGGAGAAAAACCAGATTTTCGGCTCAGATTCAAACTGTCCGAAGTTCAACTGCCAAAGAGGTTATTCTCACCGTCTGATCCAGCCCAATTTTGGAGATATTCAAGAAGGACCAGCCACCTTTCCATTCCAACTGATTTGAGGACGATCCAACGGTTCAATCAAAAGATACATTAAGAGCAAGATGTCCCAGTTCACCCTAGGCAGAAGCCCTCCACCTGCGGCCAAGAGGCAGTTCACCGCGGCCAGGAGAGCTCCACCCGCGGCCAAGGAGTGTTTCACCGCGGCCAGAATCCATGGACCCGCGGCCAACCCAGATTCGTCCCGTAAGCCCATTTGCAAGGCCCGTTCAAATCCCGTCAACTTAAAACCCCAAAGACCGACGAAAGCAAAAGAGAAGACCTATAAATATGTGTTTTAGGAACCCTAATTTTGTGTGCTTGCTTTTACACCATTTTAAGTTTAGTTTTGTTATTACTTTTTGCTCTTTACTTTTTGTTTGATACTCTTTGAGATTGGGGAAGAGGTTTTCTCCGGACTTAGTTCTTAAAACCGAGAACCCTCTTTCATCAATCTCCTGCTTTAATTCAATTATGTCTTTTATTTCGATTATGTGTGAGTAGTTTCATCGTTGGGTTTAAAGGGATTATCAAAGGGGAATTCTATGTTCGATAAGGATTTCACAAGGTAAAACCCTAGCCGATTTCTAGAACTTTTTTTTATAGATAGTTGTTAATGCATGAATCATCATGAACTAGAGGCTGATTCCTAGATGTTATAAGAACCACCAAAAGTGTTAAATCTAACCACCCGAAAAGTCCATCTATAAGAGCGTGTCGCGTCGTTAGATACGAAAGTATATTTACGGAGTGTCGTGAGCTCAGAAGAACCAGCGCGAACATTATGACCTTATGCGCGGCCAGAGACGAAAGCTACTGGTCGAGTATATAGGTTATTGGTGCTTAAGATGTACGAAAGTAGGTTACGCCATTTATTATGTTCAGTTCGTGGAGTTACTAGGAACAATTGTTACTAAGAGCTTAGGTACCGTGTGATTGAATCGAGCATCCCCTAAGATATCTCTGTCGATCCAACATCGTTTTATTATTGTTTATAATTGTTTTTCCCTTTTACTTTCAAGCAATCGATTTCATTCTAAGTTTACAAGCATTTTTCCGTTTTTCGTTATTTACAATTTTGTTACCAAAAACCTTATAAAATCATATTCTCGTTCTAGACTTCATTGCTAATTCTCTGTTATAGGTCTCACAGAAAAGCATTCCCTCCTTGTGGATCGATACCTAAAGTACTACAACGCACGTTTGTGCACTTGCAGAAATTTTAGGTTTACAAATTTAAAACTTGAAGTTTCTGAGACAAATCCGACAAGCATCAGCTCACTCCAAACTCTAGTATTTAGCCCCGACCCGATAGTCTTCCTTAGACCCATCTTCAGAAGTGGCTTCGCGGCTAGGATACTACGCCATCCATAAGATGGTGAATAAACCTTTCGATCTTCCAATGGGTAAGATTGTCTATAATATCTTCCTCGAAGGACTCGAGCCAATAAGGATGAAGGGTATTGAATGAGACACCACAACTATTTTGCTAGGAGAGCAAGATTAAAGTCATGTAAATCTCGGAAATCCAAGCCTACCAAATCTTGGGGAAGGCAAATCTTATCCCATGCAATCCAATGAATCCCTCTACTATTTTGCTTGGAGCTCCACCAAAAATTAGAAATGGCACTCCTCAGCTTATCGGTAATGCATTGCGGAAGTAGATAACATGACATAACGTAGGTTGGTAAGGCTTGGGCCACCGATTTGATCTGGATTTCTTTTCCCCCTTTGGAAAGAAGTCTTGTAGACCAATTGTTAACCCGGTTATTAAGTCGATCATGAACAAAGGAGAAAACTTTCTTCTTTGAACCACAAATTTGTTCCGGTAATCCCAGGTACATACCCATGCCCCCTTCGATCGTTATTCCAATATCATTTTTATCCCTTTTTTTACGTTTTGGTTGACTATGTTTCCAAACATAATGGATGATTTCCCTAGGTTCAATTGTTGACCCGAAGCTGATCTATATGTATTAATAATCTTAAAGATCTCAGCACTTTGCCGGATATCCGCTTTGCAGAAGAAGAGACTATCATCTGCAAATAAAATGTGTGAAACCGTGGGACTCGCTCTTGCTATCCTCAGACCTGTAATACGATTTTCTTCTTCCGCTCCTTTAAGGAGGGAGATAAGCGCTTATGTGCACAAGATAAAAAGGAAAGGGGATAGAGGATCTCCTTGTCGAAGTCCCCTTGAGGGTTTAATCCTTCCTTTAGCTTCCCCATTTATGAGAACTTGGTACGAGACCGAGGAAATGCAACAGATCAGTAGCTTGACCCATCTCTCCGCGAATCCTAGTTTTAACATGAGGGCTTTAAGGAAATCCCATTCCACCCGGTCGTAAGCTTTGCTCATATCCGTCTTTATAGCCATAAAGTTCTCTCTACACATGGTGTTTGTGCGAAGGGCATGGAAATTTTCATGTGCAAGCAGAATGTTATCCGTTATCAGCCGTCAACCCATGAAGGCCGATTGGGTCTCAGAAATTAGATTCAGTAATGCTTTCTTTAGCCTTTTGCACATGAGCTTTGAGATAATTTTGTAGCTCACATTGCAAAGACTAATCGGTTGGAACTCCGCCATTGCCTGCGGCCTTTCCTTTTTGGGGATAAGACAAATATTAGTTTGATTCAGTCTCAGATCAAAATGTCCAGACACAAAGAAATCTCTTACTAGTTTAATTATGTCTTGGCGTATATGTTGCCCGAACCAGAGAAAAACGTCAGTCTTTTGCAGGTGATATTTGTTGAGCCATCTTTGATTTGTGACGTGAGTGAGGTGTGACTGTTGTGAATCCTGGTCTGGCTAAGTTGCAAAAACGGTTATAACAGATCTTAGCACAAGGCTAGAGGTTTAAAGAGAGTCTGCAGATGTAGTAAGTAACTTCCGAGAAGGTAGAGGCATGACAACTATGTTAGCTTGAAGTGTTGCCTTGTCTTTAAGAGGAAGCTTGGGAGGAGGATCTGGTGTTTCAGAGCAGTACGTAGGGGAAAGAGAAACCTTACCGGAGAGAGAGGACCCTCCAACATGGTGTTGGGGGTGGAACCACGGTGGTTTGAAACCAGGGAGCTTGCCGGAAGTTTGAAAGTTATTGTATTTAGAAAGAAAAAGTGGGTGAGATTTGGAATGGAAAACATGAGTTTGCTAGTTTGGGCTTCTCGAAAGATAGGCCTGGGAGAAAACTAAAACTAGGGCGAACTTATTAGAAATTAATGTTGGCTCTCTAAGATGCCGTAACTTGGGTTCCAACTGTTTTGAACGAAAAACAAAAGGTCATTTTTAAAACCAACCAAAATATCTAACATAAATACACATAAATATTTATAAAACTAAAAAGGACAGTGAAAAGTGATTTTATATGTACCTCACGGTTCTTCTTTGGTATTGATCTCTATGTACACCCATCTTGATCTCTATGTACACCCATCTGCCAATAACCCCCCAAAAAAAAATTATTAGTTTATAATTTTCATTTAATTTTTTTTTCACTTTTGCATCATTGCATGATTATTTGAAAAGATTTTTGTTATAAATGGAAATGACTGACCAATGTTTTTAGAATATTTCATATGTTATGGATTTGAAATAAAAAAAGAAGAAGTAAATAATTAATTAAATCAAGTTAGGTTAGGAATAATATTCTTCTTTATAAACACACGCGCGCGCACACACACACAATATCATGTATAAATCGCACACAAATAGAACATTTAAGGTGATGATGATGGTATGGATGAATATCCTCCTTGAATCCTCACATCCTCCTACACACATTTACATATGACGGTTTAATCAACATATATATTATACTCATGAAAAGAATCGAATTAGATAGATTAATGATACAAAAGTAGCTAGTGCAATTTATTTCATAACATATAACTTTCTTTTATGTATAACAAATTGAAATATTTGCATCCGATGTCACTGAAAATATACTTAAAAATTTAACACTTTACAAAAACTAGAAAAATATGTAACATTTTCTATTTGAAAAATACGATTTTATTCATGTTTGTTATTGGTCTGTGTACTGTACACCGTTGATTCGCGCAGTACTGTACATGGTACGACTGGAAAGTCAACGGGTGTATAGAACACAAAATGTTACATATTTTTTCAGTTTTTGTAAAGTACTAGTTTCCTAGGTGTTGATTATGAAAATCACACAAAGGGGTAAAAAGAGAACTTTGGATCGGAATCTTGTTTTATTGATTGAATTCGGCGTTACAACAAAGGTTTAAGAAAGAACTAGGAAGTTGAGATCGGTAATTTGGAGCTCTCTCTCCTCTTTCCCTCTCATGTCTCCTGTCTCTCCTTCTCCCCCCTGAATGTGTTTGTGACCTTTCTATTTATAGGATTTAGAGTCGGTCGTCGAAAGGAAAACTTCCTTTTCCTAGTTCGGTTATCGAAAGGAAAACTTCATTTTCCTAGTTCGGTTAGGAAAAAGGAAATTCTCCCGATTTCCCTCTGAGATAAGGAAACCTTCCGCCTATTTCGGAGGTCGGTCGCCAAGATAACTGGACATGTTTTGAGCCCGAAGTTTGGCCCGTCGAATCTTGGTTTTCTTTCTTCTGGCCCAAACCGTCGTAAACCGGGAATGATCGAACCGGTCTCGGTTCGAGCCGAGCTAAACCAGAGAGTGCTAAACTCCCCTCTAACAATTAGTCCCCCCCTTAGTTTGGCGAAGTTTCACGGAGTGCTCTTTAGCTCGGTTAGAATTGAGATCGGTACGATTGTTCGGGTTTTTCTTCCCTGTTATCCCTAAGTTCGGGTCACTCGTCTCGGGATTTCTGAGTTCGGAATTTTTTCGAGTTCGGGGAATTTTTCTTGGAAAGGTCGCGTCGGTTCGCCTTCCTCAACTGTCGCGGAATTCGAGGAGTCGTCATCCTTGCATTTTTCTCTTTAAATACTGCTTGAATCCCTCCGAATTTTCACTTATTCCTTGTTCTCAAAAAGGTATTTTACTTTCTCTCTCTAGCGCTCTCCCTTCTCTCTAGAATTATTTTATTTTTACCGCATTCCGATCAACCACCAGCGTGATTTCTCCGATCTACTTTGAAGATCTTTAGGTTTCCCGATCGACCTTCATACTGTTCTTCGTCAATCTCCACTTTTTGATCGAGATGAGTTCAAAATATTCTTCTTCTTCAGTTAATGACCGAGCTCCATCTCCGAAGCTCCCACATCTTAGGTTGTTCGTCGATGATTCCGATCCCAACGATTCATCGGATGGTTTGCGTGATGTTCGGCAGGAGCTAATCAGACGTAGTTCTCGGCCTGCTCCTGCCGAACTTGGTTGCTCACGTGTTATTAATCAAATCCCGCGCCTCATTGATGAAGGTGATCGTGAAACATATGCCCAGGTTCGGCCTGTAGATGAACAGGTCGCCAAACCGGACGGTCGAGTTCGGGTGGATAGAGAGTTCGCATTTCAGCTGGCCGAAGCTGAATGACAAGGAGCCCGTCCAATCGATGAGGTTGCTTCATCGACAGTTCGTCCAAACAATGAGACTGCCTTACCGGCAGCTCGTCCGGACGATGAGACTGTATTGCCAGCAACTCGTCCAGACGAAGGTCCCCCACCGGTAGTTCGGTGTAAGGTTGTGGCCCCGACAAACATAGGTCCGAGTCGGTCTAACATGGAGTCGATTCTGAATACCTTGGAGCGATGCGGTGCTCCTAAAGAGCTGGTTTTCATCATCCCGAATGCTAACCAGCGACCTTGGGATGCCCCTGATGGATATTTATGCGTATACGAAGACTGTTTCAAAAGCTGCGGTCTTCAATTTCCTCTTCCCAAACTTCTCTACAGATACTGCAAAAGGCGGCATATTGCAATCTCTCAGCTCATGCCCGCCACGATAATTAACATCGTCAGACTTCTCGTTCTTAGGGATGAGTGTGGCATTCCTATCAACGTTAAGGTCTTCGAGAGGCTATTCCGCTTGAATCTTTCGAGGGATAAACCCTGGTTCCTTTCGGCTAACGCGAAGCCGGAGTATGACCTCGTCACTGGGAATAAACCGAGCAAGATTAATAGCTGGAATACTCGATATTTTTACGTTCAGGTTGACGAAGCCTCAGTAGAACGGCCCGATGGGAACTACCGAACTCGATGGAGGATTCCTATTGGTAGATATTGGCTCCTTCGTGTTTATTCTTTGATTTATTTTGCCTTAGTCATTTTCCTTTTGTCTTTTCAGTCCGTCATACTCCGAGCTTCCTCACAACGATCCCCGGGTTCACTTCGGTTCAGGAAAAGCAATTTAGTGCTGTTGGGAAAGTTCGGTGGCCGGAAGCGTACCAAGAAAAACTTGATTTTAAAAGCCAAGCGAGCTCTTAAAGGTTTGTCTCGGTAAACTTTTCTTTATTGGTTCGGTAAATACTTTTCTGACTTATCATTTTCCTTTTCCTTAGCCAACCCTTCCGGTTGGAGAAGAATGAAGCTTGATGATATCCCCGACCTAACTGCCGATATGGAGGGCGATGATGACATCGTTGAGATTCCAACTGTTAATCAAGACGGGCAACCTGCTACCGACGAGCAAACTGTCGAAGAGGAACAAGTTCCGGTTGATGGGGAACAAGTTCCTGCTGAAGAAGGGGCTTCTCTTGAAGCCGAGAAGAAGAAGTAGAAGAAAAGGGGCAGGAAGCCATCGAGGCGTGAGGGCAAAGAGACCGTTGAGGTCGGCCAAGAGGAGGTCGGTGGAGAGAATGCCGAACTCCAAGTAGATTCCGCGCATGCGGGAGACGACACTCTGGTCGTTATCCCCGAATGTGCTGATGGCAGCCCTTCTGGTCGATATGCTGCCTCGAAGAGACAGCGAACTGCCGAGCCCTCGGCTCATTCTGTCAGCTTCGATTATGACAAGGATGAGCCAGTCACTAATGATGAGGGGGCTTGCGCCGATCTGTATCGTCAATTGAACTTTGGTTCCCAGCCGCTTCCTGCGACCGAGGATCTTTTCCAGTCTGTCGCTTACAAAAAGCTGGCCCGAACTACAACCGATGTAAGCAAGATTTTGAATTCGGGGGTCGCTTTAATTTTAGATTTCTCGAAGTGTTGGTTTTTTGAAAAAAATTTTCTTTTCAGATGGTAGCCCACACGAACGAGCTCGTTGGTGCTTATGATCGCGAGCTCAACTCGGCGAGGCGTGAAGCTCTAGAGATTGGCGTTGCGGCCAAGGAAGTGCATATGGAGCTGCTTGCCGAACGGGCAAGGTCGGAAGTCGGGGACTTTGCGGTTTCTGAACTGACAAAGGAGCTGGCTACTTTCAAAGCCTCCAATGCCAAGCTTTTGGCGGAGAAAAACGCTCTCGCCCTTACTTTGATTAGGGATACAACTCGTTTGCGGGCTGGTTGTATGCGAGAAATCATGAAGAGGAAGGAGGTGACAGAAAAGTGTCAAGTTCGGCTTCTAAAGGTGAGGGATCATCTTGCCGCCGTTGACCGGATGAAGAAGCCGTTTCTCGCTATCAACCAGGCTCATGGGATTCTGAGTTTCTGCGAGAATCTCAAGAGGAAGCATAATATTGAGGTCCCTCCATCTCGTATCGAGCAGCTAAATAAGATTGAAGCCGAGAAGTCGGCTGAGTACGAGGCGATGGACCTCTACGAACTTGTTGAGGAGGATCTTAGGGTGACGCCGTTCCACGAGCCGGTTCATCCGGAAATTTCTCTGCCGATAGGAACGGAAGTCTCACCGGGTCTTGACATGTTCGATTCGAATCAAGCTTCGATATCGAATGATCGAGCGAGCGCTCTAAGGAATCAGAGTGTTTAATTGTTGTTCCTTTTATCTTTTTGTAATTCCCTAACTACTCTTTTGCCCGAGGGGGCTTTATAGCTCAACCTTTTGGTACCGGGGGATTTTCATAGTCCGGTACCAATCGGATTTTTGGTATGAATTTCGAACTTTTATCTCTGTTTAATTTACTTAGTCGTTTTCGGAGATTTATGTATATATATATATATATTTTTTTTTTATCGAATCTCGGCTTGTTTGAAGTCGTAAATTTATATGATCTTCTCAAATCCACCGTACACGAAATGGGGCAGTAAACAATACGGTCTTAGCCTGGGTGAAGAGGGTGAATTTGATTCTACGACCTATTTGAGGTCGGTGATCGTTTTAGTAGATCGGCTTAGATTTGGCGATTGTTGAGAAATCGGCTTAAGGGTTTTGCGATTGTTGAGAAATCGGCTTATTAATTTTGCGATTGTTGAGAAATCGGCTTAGGTTTGCGAGAGGAAACGTTCGGCTTTACCTTAGAGCTTAGCATAAGAATGCGTGGGGAGCTCGTCTTAAGATGCTCCAGGTCTTCTCAGATCGAATCGGAGTGTGCGAGACGGATTCGGCTTACTTAGCTCGGATGATCTGAGAGCGGGTAAGTGCGGGACTGGTCCCGGCTTAAACATGGAAAACATGTTATCCATAGCATCATGAGGATGCGTGCGAGCTATATCTCGGTTTTTCATTGTTCTATCGATCGTCTGGCCATGACGTCGATGTGAGAAACCGCGATGGCTTTAGGTGAACCTTTCGAAGTTTGATTATTTGAGTTCTAATAGAGAATTGTTTCAAGTTTCAGTTTTGTGAACTGTTGATGTTCGGTTTTTAAGTAATCATGAACTGTTTGAGCTTCGCCGAACTTTTTGAGTTGGGCTTTTCCTTATAGAAACGAACTGTTCGAGTTAGGTTTTATAGAGACGAACTGGTCAAGTTCTGTTTTTCTTATAGAGACGAACTGTTCAAGTTTGGTTTTTCTTATAGAAACGAACTGTTCGAGTTCGGTTTTCATGCCTTGGAACACTTAAAATTTTATTCAAGTAATAGTTGAACCCGAGGTGGACTGCCTACGTACCCTCGNAGCGTCAAGTATAGGGGCTGGGTGCTCGTTTTTTTTTTTTTTTTTTTTTTGCGTAATAGTAGTGCGTAATAGTAGTATCGCTTGAGGTTCATTGAATTCCAGGATCGAGGAATCGGTGTTCCGTCCATCTTCATGAGTTCGTACACTCCGGGTTTGACGACCCTCATGATCTGGTAAGGTCCCTCCCAGTTAGTACCGAGCTTTCCTGCATTTTTCTCTTCCGTGCCTTCAAAGACCTTTCGTAACACTAGATCGCCATCTTCAAAGTGACGTCCGCGAACTTTCTTGTTGTAGTAACGTGCTGCTAAGTTCTGATAATTCTGGATTCGGAGTAACGCTTGCTCGCGCTGTTCTTCGAGTGCATCGAGATTATCGAGCATGATTTCGTCATTTAGACCGGGATTTTGAACGAGCATTGTTCGGTGTATTGTCGGAACGTTAAATTCGGCGGGATATAGTGCTTCCAGTCCGTAAGCCAGGTAGAACGGTGATTGTCCGGTGGATTGTCTAGGGGCCGTGCGATGGGACCATAAGACCCCGTCAAGTTCGTCAGCCCATCTTCCTTTTTTGGTATCTAACCGCTTCTTGATTCCATCAATGATGGTCTTGTTTGTTGCCTCGGCCTGTCCATTGCCTTGAGGGTATCTTGGTGTGGAGAAAGTTAGTCAGATTTTCCATTTAGCGCAGAAGTTGCCGAATAGCGTCGAGATGAACTATGGTCCTGTTAGAATATGCAGAAGTTAGAGAGTGAGAGATTGAGAGAAAACATTCTTGAGTTTGAGAGAGAGTCAAAACCAAAATCAAAATTGATAATAATATGGGTTACAACCTATTTATAGAGAGACTAGAAAACCCTAGAAGATATTTTCTCTCTTACTAAGAGACAAATTGAATAAAGACAAGCTAAAGTGGTCCAGGATAGTGACAGGTCACCAACAGCTCTATTCTTGATTTTAGCACAGATTTAAATCTGATTGGGCTTCTTGGGCCTTTGTCTCTTCTTTATTGGGCTTGATCAATACTTCCCCTCAAGCTTAGCCTTAGAGAAACTCAAGACTAAGCTTGGCAGCCCATGAAGCATCACCTCATTAAAAACCTTAACAAAGAAAACCACTTGGGATAAAACTTTGTTAAGGGAAAAAGAGTATGATGTTCATGAGCTAGAGGATAACTGATCAAGCAAAAGGAAGGTCTACAAGTCCAAGTTTGCCATAAATGTGATTGCAAGCTTTGAGACTTGTAGCCTTGGTGAAGATGTCTGCTAGTTGATCTTCACTCCGAGTGTAGCACGGAAGTATAACACCTTCTTCTATCTTCTGCCGAACCTTGTGACAGTCTATTTCAATGTGCTTGGTTCTTTCATGAAACACCGAGTTGTTGGCTATATGAATGGCTGCTTGATTGTTGCAATGAAAGGTAATGGGGCTCGAGGATTCAATGTTGAAGTCTTTGAGTAGTGCTTTGAGCCAAGTGAGCTCATTTGTAAGCTTCTTCATGGCTCGGTATTCAGCTTCTGCACTTGAGTCTGACACCACTTTCTGCTTCTTAGTCTTCCATGTTACCAGATTGCCTCCAATGAATGTGCAATATCCAGTTGTAGACTTGCGATCATTCCTATCCCCAGCCCAGTCAGCATCACAGTAGCCTACAAGTTCTGTGCTCCCATTCTTTCCCATCCAGATACCTTGATCTTGGCTTCCTTTGAGATATCTCAATATTCGTTCCACCATACTCCAGTGATATGTTGTAGGGCTTTGCATATGTTGGCTTACCTGATTCACAGCAAAGCACAAATCAGGTCTTGTAAGTGTTAAGTAAATTAGCTTACCTACGAGCCGTCGGTATAGTGGAACATCATGAAACTTCTCATCTGGTTTCTCCCCCTTTCTCATGACCTTGTAGCCTTCCTCAAGAGGGGTCTTGGCTGTTTTAGCATCAAGAGTACCTGTCTCACACAATAAATCACGAATGTACTTTCTTTGAGATAAGAAGAGGCCATCATGAGATCGGCATACTTCAATACCTAGAAAGTACGTTAGTTCTCCAAGGTCTTTAATATCAAAAACAGAGTGAAGAAATTCCTTAGTAGATTGAATACCTGCTTTGTTGTCTCCAGAGATGATTATATCATCAACATAGATGAGAACAGCAACTATACCTTGGGAATTCTGGAGAGTGAACAAAGTATGATCCGATTCAGATCGTCTGAAGCCATGATCTCTAAGAGTAAGACTCAGCTTTTGGTACCATGCTCGTGGTGACTGCTTGAGACCATAGATAGCTTTTCTCAGTTTCAAAACCTTTCCAGGAGCAATGGTGTCTTCTAGACCAGGTGGAGGCTTCATATAGACCTCTTCTTCAAGTTCTCCTTGAAGGAATGCATTTTTTACATCCATCTGCCATAAATCCCAAGACATATTAGTAGCTAATGAAAGAACAACTCTCACCGTTTTGAGATTAGCTACGGGAGCAAATGTCTCCGTGTAGTCCTCTCCATAGGTTTGAGTGTATCCCCTAGCTACCAATCTTGATTTGTGCCGTTCAATCTCCCCATTGCTCTTATACTTGATAGTGAAGACCCATTTAGAAGTAACCGCTCTCTTGCCTACTGGTAGATCAACTTCATCCCATGTATGGTTTCTTTCCATAGCATCTTTTTCAGCACCAATGGCATTGATCCAAACCTCTTGGTCTTTAGCTTCTTCATAACTGCGAGGTATGAGATCAAGCTCTATCTTTCCTAGAAAAGCTTGATGGTGGGCAGGCGCAAGGTCAAGAGAACAAGTGACTTGATCTGGGTGAGCGACAGCTTGACCGTTGTAATAAACCCTTGTATTGACCCAATTGGAGGGATCTCTGATTAGTCTGGTGCTCCTTCTGAGTGGTGGAACCTGTGCCGCAGGCATTACTTCTTCATCATGACCAGTTACAGATTCACAATCTTCAGATTCATTATCGTCGTGATGAATAGCTGAAGGGACCCCTTGATCTTGAGGATGATCTTGTTGAGATTGTTGATCTGTTGGCACTGGTTCATCTTGATGAATGGAAGTTGCATTAGGATTTCCACCATTGTTTGCTGGGGAGCTGGGAGCGTGATGGCCAAGATGATCTAACAGAAACCTCAAGCTTGTTGCACGATCACCAGGTGATCTTGACAGATCCTTGAGACTCTCCCAGTCTTTGTTGATGTAATATCCTTTATCCTCATGAAATTTGACATCACGAGACACCATTGTACGATTGGTGGTTGGATCAAAGCATTTGTAACCCTTTTGTGTGGTAGAGTAGCCAAGGAACATGCATTTGTTGCTTTTGGCATCAAGTTTGCTTCTTTGTTCACCTGGTATCAACACAAAACACACACACCCAAATACGCGTAAGTGATCAAGAGAGGGCTTTGATTTATTAAGGACTTCGAATGGAGATTTATCTAATAAAACTTTAGTAGGGATCCTGTTTATAAGATAGCATGCGGCTAAGACAGCATCTCCCCAGAAACGTTTGGGAACGTTGGTATGGAACATCATTGACCGAGCAACCTCCATGAGATGTCTGTTCTTCCTCTCGGCCACACCATTTTGTTGTGGTGTGTAAGGACAGCTTGTTTGGTGCAAGATGCCATGTTTTGCAAGGTATTCCTTGAATCTGTGACTTGTGTATTCTCCTCCATTATCTGATCTGAGTACCTTAAGTTTAGCATTAAAATGATTAGTAACATAGTGTTGAAAATTCAAGAATGCTTCAAAGACACGATCTTTTGATGGAAGGAGAGTGACCCAAGTGTATTTGGATTTTTCATCAATGAAAGTCACAAAATACTTGTTGCTATCTCTAGACATGCAAGGAGAAGTCCAAACATCTGAATGAACTAAGTCAAAACAATTTTCATAGATAGTGGAGGATTTTGGAAATACATTTCTGCAATGTTTACCAAGAATACAAGCTTCACAACTAGAGTGATCAAAGGAAAATTTAGGGAACATTAATGCAAGTGCACGAGAGTGAGGATGACCTAATCTAGCATGCCATATTGCATTTAAACTAACTGAAAAACAAGAACTAGATGGAAAAGATTCAGAAGCGCTTGATGAGAGATCTTCAATAACGTAAAGTTCATCCTTGGTTACGCCACTGCCAAGAATTTTTCCACTCTTAATATCCTGAAAATAAACATCATCAGGCCCAAATATTGCATTACAGTTTAGATCCCTAGTTGTCCTTTTCACTGATAACAGATTTGAGGTAAATTTAGGCATAAAGAAAGCTTTAGAGTCCTTATTGAACAATCTTAAGTTACCAATGCCTTCTACTGGAATCTTATCACCATTAGCTATTACTACATTCCCTAAGGCAGGTTCTACATTGTTAAGCAAACTTGGATTGCTAATCATGTGATGAGAAGCACCTGAATCTACAACAAGAGAACTACTTGGTTTATGAGTAAAGTATGTGATACCAGATTCTTTTAATGAGGCAATGGCTTTGATGACCGCCTCCAAGTCTGCTTTCCTCACGTAATCCTCGGATGCAGCTACTGCATTTCCTTGAGCAGAGGTGCCAGCTTCTCTATGTGCACCAGATTGTTCACTCGCAGCATTGGCCCTTGAGTCCTTAAACTTGCTTGGTTTGAGATGAGGATGGAGAATCCAACACTTGTCCTTGAGATGACCCCTTTTCTTGCAGTGATCACAAACCCATGGCTTCTTCTCCTCAGGTTTGTATACACCTTTGTTGGCTGTTGGAAGCTCTCCTTTGCTACCAAAGAGCCCAAAGGAGCCTTGTTCCTTATGGATCCGAGAGCACACATCATCAAGACGTGGGAGCTTGTCTTCCCTCAGAATATGCTTGATGAGGTCGTTAAAGACTGGATTCAGAGTGAGCAAAAGACCAAAGACTTTGTCTTGCTCGCGCCTTTCATTGAGTACATCCGGATCTAGAGTGGCTGGCCTGAGCATCTCCAACTCTACCCATAGCGATCTGAACTTGCCAAAGTGTTTGGTGAACTCCATGTCTTCTTGACTAAGGTCATTGATAGCTTTCTTCACTTCAAAGACCCGACTCAGATTGGAAATGTTTCCATAAACATTCTTGAGAGTTTCCCACAGCGCCTTTGCGGTCTCACAGTAGGAGTAAGCTTCAAGAATGGCTGGATCTAGAGAGTTTTGAATGAGACCGAGCACTGTTTGGTCTTCTTGAAACCATTTGGTGTCTTCAGCCGTCATATCTTCAACCGTCTCTCCATCTGTGGTGGCGGCTGGTGTTCTGTCTTCTTGAACATGAATCCAAAGACCGCGACCACAAAGGGCTGTCCTGGTGGTTCTTGACCACAACAGGTAGTTCTCCCCTTTAAGAACCACCGGAATGACCACTGGTTTCGCTGGATCCATGGTAGAGATGAGAACAGATAAAAGGAACGATGAAGAACAGAAAGAAAGATGAAGATGAAGAGGAAGCTGCGTGTGAGAGTTTTGGAGAAGAAGAATGAAGGATGAGAGATTTAGAAACGAGATTTAGAGATTTAAACAGAAAAATGGATCATTTGCTCTGATACCATGTTAGAATATGCAGAAGTTAGATAGTGAGAGATTGAGAGAAAACATTCTTGAGTTTGAGAGAGAGTCAAAACCAAAATCAAAATTGATAATAATCTGGATTACAACCTATTTATAGAGAGACAAGAGACTAGAAAACCCTAGAAGATATTTTCTATCTTACTAAGAGACAAATTGAATAAAGACAAGCTAAAGTGGTCCAGGATAGTGACAGGTCACCAACAGCTCTATTCTTGATTTTAGCACAGATTTAAATCTGATTGGGCTTCTTGGGCCTTTGTCTCTTCTTTATTGGGCTTGATCAATAGGTCCGTTATATGTGACAATTTCGTACGGAACTCCATGCCGACATATGATATACTTCCAGACAAACTTTTTGACATCGAGAGCATGGATCACGGCATAGGATTCGGCCTCAACCCATTTGGTGAAGTAATCCGTCATAACGAGGATGAACTACTTTTGCGTGGTGGAACGTCATAACGGACCGATGATGTCTAGTGCACATCGCATGAAGGGGTAAGGAGCCGTTGACGTGGTCAGTAGCTCGGTTGGAAGATGTATCATCGGGCCATGCTTTTGGCATTTCTCACATTTAGCCGCGAATTTCACACAGTCTGCTTGCATGGTCGGCCAATAGTAGCTCGCCTTTTTATCTTCAATGCCAAAGAGCATCCTCCGGCATGTTGCCACCGTCTCCGTCGTGTACTTTGCTTATGACTTCTCGAATATCTTTGCCGGTAACGCACTTTAGAAGGGTACATGTCGAGCTCCATTGGAACAGTTCTCCATGAAGAACTATGTAACGGGCAGCTCGCATTTTGAGTCGCCGGGCTGCCCATCTGTCAGTCGGGACTGTTCCTTCGTAGATATACATTTTGATCTCTTGTGTCCAGTCTTCGGGTTCGTTTTCGATTTCGGCTTCGACCTCCATTGGTACGTGAATGCCTTCTGATGGTTCCTCGTCATCATCGACGGATTGGTTTCGCATATCTCGATTTAGTTCGACGTTATGTTCGGGATTGGCGTTGAGTTCGGCCTTTATTATTGGAGTTCGCTTTCATCTTTGTGGGATGGGCTCAGTTGCGGGTTGTTCCTCATAGTAACGCCTATGAGTGGTGATATTACATTCTTCCGACTTCCCGATGCCTGGTTCGGGAATGCTCTCGACTGGGATTGCTCTTTTGAGATGGGGGTCCGAGCTTGAAGCGAGTGCGTCGGCCGGAGCGTTTTCTCCCCTCGGGGTCTTGATAAGATCAAAGGATTCGAACTCAGCGGCGAGTTGCTTTACGAGTTTGAGGTACGCGTCCATTTGGTCATTCTTTGCATCGTATTCCCCAATGAACTGGCTTGCGACGCGCTGGGAATCGCAGTACGCGTGTATGCGTGTTGCGCCAATGGCCTTAGCCAAACGTAGTCCTGCAAGTAGTGCTTCGTACTCTGCTTCGTTGTTCGATGTATTGAACGCCAAACGGAACGACTGTTCCAAGATTTCCCCAGTTGGAGATTGAAGGTGGATGCCCACTCCCGACCCTCCATGGGACGACGATCCATCCACGTGGAGAATCTATTGTTTGGTGGTTGCAACATCGGTATTGATGAATTCTTATGGTAGTTCAATAAGGAAGTCGGCAAGGACTTGGGATTTGATACTCGTCCGATTCTTGTAATCGATGTCATACTCATTGAGCTCGATTGCCCACTTGGCGAGTCGGCCATATTGGCTTGGGCTATGTAAGATCGTTCGAAGGGGTTGATCGGTAAGAACAGTGATGGAATGCGATTGGAAGTACGAGCGAAGCTGTCGAGCGGCAGTGACGAGGGCGAGGGCGAGTTTTTCGAGAGTAGGATATCGGCTCTCGGCGCCATCTAGTGACTTGCTAATGTAGAAGATTGGTTTCTGCTCGCCTCGGTCTTCTCGGACAAGGACTCCGCTGATTGTCGAAGTGGAAATTGCGATGTAGAGGTAGAGAGTTTCGCCATCTTCTGGTTTAGCTAAGATCGGTGGAGTCGATAGATACTCATTGAGTTGTTTGAATGCTTCTTCGCATTTGTCGTCCCATTCCAGATGTTTGTTACCGCGAAGGAGTTGGTAAAAAGGGAGGCACTTGTCGGTAGATCGGGAAATGAACCTGTTAAGTGCAGCAATAAAACCGGTCAACCGTTGGACTTCTCTTCTTGTTGTCGGAGATGGGAGATCGAGGATTGCCGAGATCTGTTTAGGGTTCGCCTCGATTCCTCTTTGAGTGACAATGTATCCAAGGAATTCTCTGGATGTCACGCCGAACGTACATTTGGTGGGATTGAGCTTCATACCGTACTCGTTGAGTATGTCGAAACATGTATTGAGATGTCCGATGTGGTCTTTTGCGTTAAGTGACTTGACGAGCATGTCGTCGATGTACACTTCCATAGTTTTACCGAGTTGGCTTGCGAACATGCGGTTGACGAGCCTCTAGTAAGTTGCACCAGCGTTCTTTAGGCCGAACGGCATGACCTTGTAGCAGTAGATGCCGCGGTCGGTGATGAAAGAGGTTTTCTCTCGATCGTCGGGGTGCATAAGTATCTGGTTGTAGCCTGAGAACGCATCCATGAAAGAGAGGAGTTCGATTCCAGCGGTGGCTTCGACTAGCCTATCGATACGTGGAAGTGGGAAGCTGTCTTTCGGGCAGGCTTTGTTGAGGTCGGTGAAGTCGACGCAGATTCTCCATTTTCCATTCTTCTTTTTCACGACGACCGGGTTAGCCAGCCAGTCCGGTTACCGAACTTCTGTGATCGATCCTGCGCTAAGTAGTCGCTCAATTTCGTCATTGACGGCTTGGGCTTTTTCTGGACCGAGCTTGCGTCTTTTCTGCTTGATTGGTTTAAAGGTGGAGTTGATGTTAAGTTCGTGACTCGCGATCTTCGGATTGATTCCGGGGATGTCGTTGATCAACCAGGCGAAGGTCGACAGGTTTCTTTTGAGAAAGCGAATTTAATCGTTCTTCATTTCTTCGTCGAGTTCGGCTCATATTCCCACGCATCTTTCGGGATTGAGGTCGTCAATGCTGACTTGGATGATCGTTTCTCGCCTCGGCAGGTCGGGGTCTGTTGGGGTTTTACCCCTGTTGATCACGCATATGCGGGGTGTTGTTCTCAGCTTGCACTCGTTGACATAGCATTTTCGGGACATCACTTGGTCGCCTTTTAGGGTAAAGACACCGGATGGTGTTGGGAACTTCAGACATTGATGGTAGGTTGAAACCACGACTTTCATCGCGTATATCCATGGTGTCCCGAGTATAACGTTGTAGATCGCAGGTTTCTCTAGGACCAAAAATTTGGACATCTTCATGATTCCTCCGACGTAGATGGGTAGTTTGATTGTTCCCGCGATCATGGTTTGTTCTCCCGAGAACCCTGTTAGGGGTTCGATGTTGGGCTTGATTTGGGAATCTGGGAAATCCATGTTTATGAGAGTCTCCATGAATATCACATTCACCGAGCTTCTGGTATCAACTAGGATTCGTCTGACGGCGACATCCCCAATGAGTAGATCGACCACGAGCGGGTCGTTGTGCGGCATGTGAAGTCCTTCTGTGTCGGCTTCAGAGAAGGTGATCGGTATCCCGCTTAATGCAGTTCGGTTTTCTCTTCGCGCGGCGAGTGCTTCTCTACTATATTCTTTTATCGCCCGGACTGAATAGTTGCAAGATTCCAATGTTCCCATGATCATGTTAACGCGTTTCTGAACTTGTGGAGCGTGTTGATTAATGGTTTGTTCCTCCCGATCTCTTTTCTGTTGACTTACGTCGGTCGTGTCTTTCGCTTGCTCGGGATTCTTGTTCGGCTTATCATTGTCACGACGCCGTCCTCCGTTGTTGTCGTAGCGGCGGGATCTATTTCCAGGTCGGAACGCTCCTTCTACCGGGACTTCGCCCTTCTTGTATTTCAACATCATGAAATCTTTGAGGTGTCTGCACTCCTCGGTGGTATGGCCTTCTCTGTTATGGAAGTGGTAGAATGGGTCGGACTCGCTTTCTGACTCCTTTGGGTCGTCTTGTCGGACCCAGGTATTCCAAGGTTGCTGCGACTGAACGGCGTTGACAGGTCGTTTTTCATAATTGTTGCGAGTATCTCGGTATTCTTCGTTCGCCTTTTCTTTCTGAACTATTTGCTTGGGAGGAGTGTACTGCTTGTCTTTCACGGCTTCCTCTTCCTCCTCGAGGATGTAGATATGCGATTTGTGCAGGATGTCTTCCAGAGTTTTAGGCCAGTTGCGCTTGATTTCTTTGTGAAAATCGGATTTGTACCAGGTCGCTTTGTAAAGTGCTTCTATTGCTGCGTCGTCGTTGATGGTGCAGTGAGATACTACCGCTTTGAAGCGGTTCATGAAGTCGCGTAATGGTTCGTCGCTTCTTTGTTCGAGGGCCCATAGGTCGGCATTCCTCGTTTTCTGGTTGATGAACATGGTGAATCGTTTGAGGAATTTTGTTGTGAGCTCGGTATAGCTGTCGATCGAGTTCGCATCTAGCTGCGAGAACCAATCAAGTGCGGTTCCACTGAGATTTTCCACGAACAGCTGGCATGTGGCAGCGTCTTTTTCTTCTTCGGTACTAAAGCGGAAACGGTTCATCATGATTCCGAACGAGGTCATGAAATGGCGCGGATCGGTATGTCCATCGTATGGTGTAATCTTGATCTTTTCCAAACGCCGAACTGTGGTGTTGATAATCCGATCTGTGATGGTGTCTTCTGGGTCTCTTGGATCACTCGGTCGATTTCAGGTGCCGAACTCGTAGCTTGATGAAACTTAGATCGCATATCTTGAAGTTTGGCTTTGACGTTCTCGAACTCTTGATCTAGAGATGCTTGATCAGTGATGTGAGTCCCTGGGTTGGCAGCGGACCATCTCGTTGGCAGATCTGTTGCAGTCGGGTTTTGGTTCTGGTTCAGCTCGGTCATGAGGTTCCGAAGAAGAGGAGGGTTCGCGTTCTCAGAGGTGATCAGATTTTGTCTGAGTGTACTGAGCTGGTTTCGGAGTTCGGTCTGGGATGCCAGTAGAGATTCGAACCTTTCTTCGTTCTTTTTGGAGATTTCTGCGAACTGTGCGGCCATAGCTTGTATGAGGGCAGCCGGATCGAATAGTGTTGGAGTTGATGTAGTGGTTTCTGGTGGATTCGGTGCTGGAGGGTCTTCTCCTCCGGTAGGAAGTTTGGTATTCTTTGGGTCAAGCCTGTCGTTCAAATAATTCCGATCGTTGTGCTTGGAACCGTCGTTGATGATAGCTGGAGTACCGTCTAGGTTCGCCATTGCCGAACTCAATTAAACGAGATCCGTAAGTTCCCTTCTCCCCATAGACGGTGCCAATTGTTGATTATGAAAATCACACAAATGGGTAAAAAGAGAACTTGGGATCGGAATCTCGTTTTATTGATTGAATTCGGCATTACAACAAAGGTTTAAGAAAGAACTAAGAAGTTGAGATTGGTAATTTGGAGCTCTCTCTCCTCTTTCCCTCTCTGTCTCCTGTCTCTCCTTCTCCCCCCTGAATGTGTTTGTGTCTTTCCTATTTATAGGATTTAGAGTCGGTCGTCGAAAGGAAAACTTCCTTTTCCTAGTTCGGTTATCGAAAGGAAAACTTCCTTTTCCTAGTTCGGTTAGGAAAAAGGAAATTCTCCCGATTTCTCTCTGAGATAAGGAAATTTTCCCCCTATCTCGGAGGTCGGTCGAGTTCTGTTATAACGAACTGGGCCTTCCTTGGGCCTCGGATGTTGGTCGCCAAGATAACTGGACCTGTTTTGAGCCCGAAGTTCGGCCCGTCAAATCTTGGTTTTCTTTCTTCTGGCCCGAACCGTCGTAAACCGGGAATGATTGAACCGGTCTCGGTTCGAGCTGAGCTAAACCAGGGAGTGCTAAACTCCCCTCTAACACTAGGTATGTTTTCAATAAGTGTCAGTGCATGCAAGAGTCCCTAACAAATTTACTTGAATAAAAAAGCAAAAAACTTTTTTTATGTATATCTTAAACAAATGAGAGGAATGCCTTCGGGGACTCAACAACGCATAGGCTGATCAACTTATACGAAATCTATTGTAATTTGTAATCAAGATTTTAACTGACTGATTTTACCTATGAGTAGATACTAAATGCATATATATAGGTATCTTTTCTAGGTTTTGATATTAAATCACTTAGGGGATACTGAAGTCGGTTCCTTTTGGATGACATAAAAGAGGCAAAAGGAGAGGATGAAAAAAAACATTTTTTTTGTTGTTAAATTTGTATAAGCGTTGAAGCCATTTTTTTTCATAATAAGTGTTTATCATTTGTGTTTAGTTTATGATCATTATTTATAAACATCATTTTTTATTTTGCTGATTTTGTAGATATCATTGAAAAAATCATGAATGTAAGATCTTTTGAAGTGGTGTGTTTTAATGAAAAAGATAATAAAAATATACTATGCTTGAGGTATAAAATCCCGATGAAAAACAAACTTTCCTACTTTGTTTTTCTAAAAATTATTGGTTGTAAATTTGTTGATACTCATCATATATGATAATCGAACTTAATTAGTCTCGGATTGATGGGTCGAAACTTAATTGGTCTCGGATTGATGGGTCGAAACTTAATTGGTCTCGGATTGATGGGTCGAGTCGGTTTGGATCGCATTTTGACATCGTACATTTGTCTAACATCGGGCTTAGAATTTTTAATAAAAACTGCTAAAAAAAAAAAAATCCCCATCAATCGAATACAAGGTTTCGGGTTTTACTCAACCAAATAATCAGAGCCTAAACATCCCAACAGCCATGGCTACAACTCCACCAAATAAGCTCTCTCTCTTCCCTCTCTTATCACTTCTCTGTTTCATCTCCATTTTCTTCCTTCTCTCTCTATCAAAACGCGCTTCTCTCTCCTCTCCCAACACCCAACGCTCCGCCACCGTCTTCCCCCCAAAACCCAACGGTTCCCGCACTAGCGTCTCCGCCACTTGCGACTTCTCTGATGGCTCCTGGATCTACGACCCAAATCACAGATCCGATAGGTATGATAGTAGCTGTAAAGAGATCTTCAAAGGATGGAACTGCGTTCGTAACAACAAAACTAATGGCCACGAGATCTCCAAATGGCGATGGAAGCCTAAGGACTGTGATCTTCCATCGTTTGATCCACTCAAATTTCTCGAGACTCACCGGAATACAAACATCGGTACACGGTTTCTTCTCTCTCTCACCTCCTTGAAGCACTGCTTGCTTATTAGTTCTTGAGATTTCAGTTTGAGGAATCAGAAGCTAAATTGAGTGAATCTGGTAGATTTTTCACTCTAATGATTCCTGTATCTGAATCATATAGGTTACCTTTCAGGAATTGAAATGCTGTTCAGATAGTTTGGTTTTACTCTTGAGTATGTGAGTTTATGTACATTCTTATGATTTTTCAACAGTGCAGGATTTGTGGGTGATTCCTTGAATAGGAACATGTTTGTATCTCTGTTCTGCATGTTAAAGATTGTGACGGGTGATTTGAAGAAGTGGCGTCCAGCGGGTGCAGATCGTGGATTCACGTTTTTGCGCTATAATCTGACCATCGCGTATCATCGAACAAATCTCTTGGCACGTTATGGTAGGTAAGCTAAGTTCTCTTTGGTGTTCCATCTTGGTTTGTGAAAATGATATCATAGTAAGTACTGTGTCAATGAATTTTTGCTTTGCTGATTGTTTGTTTTGTTTGCTCTGTTCATCGTCTTCCTCATAAGACTTGTATTTGTAGAGTAACACATTCAAAGTATCATGTTTTAGATTGTACTACCTGTTTTATGTTTGAACAGTATTCTCCATCAGTTATGATTGCATTCTTATATGTTTATCTCTCAACTGTGTGTACGCATAGTGTAAATATATTACGGTTTTATGTGGTTTTCATACTGATCAAATTTATTTCCTGTGGCTTATGGAATTCAGGTGGTCAGCTAATGCTAATGGTGGTGAGTTAGAAGCTCTTGGATTTAAAGAAGGCTATAGAGTTGATGTTGATATTCCAGAAAGCTCATGGGTGAAGGCTCCAAGCTTCCATGACATTCTCATTTGGAACACTGGGCATTGGTAAATACCCTTTTATGTTTCTTGTCCTGATGAAAATGAAACTATTTTGAGCTTGTTAAATGCTTCATCATCTGATTTACCACAACTTTAGATCCGATGCCATATGACTATTAGTCACTAAGTTTTGTCTACTTCTGGTTATAGCTTTCTGTATTTAGATATTAAGTTCAATATATTTCAGTGAGAAGTTTGAAATCCTATAGTTTGAGATAATTTCTGTTCCAGTCGCTCCACCGATCTCTAAGTTATTACATACATACAGGACAATCATTCAGTTGCCAAATTATCTGCAGTATTTCTTTCTTCAGGTACTGCCAATTGAAAATATGCAAGGCTTGAAACATGCAATCAATTTCATGGGTGAAAAGATAGCGTTGTAACTTTTTATATCAGTTAAATGATACCTAGGTTTTTCATCTTTCAGTTTAAAAGAAATTGGTTATGTGAACTTGAGATGTTGTTGACAACCATTGCTTGTGTTTCTCTCTGTAAGGTGGTGGGCGCCATCAAAATTTGATCCTTTAAAATCTCCTATGCTTTTCTTTGAAGGCGGCCGGCCAATACTTCCTCCTGTACCTTCTGCTGCTGGCCTGGATCGGGTTCTGAGCAATATGGTATGCTGTCTGGATTTCTCTGTTTTCCTGTGTTATTTTTTAAAGATATTTGATACTGCCATTGACAACTTAACTATAGCATTATGTATTGAAAAATCAGTCTTTGAGCCAGCACCAAAGTGTGCAATATGATAAACTAGTGTCAGTGAAATATTGTGATTCTCATACGAAAATTTTCTATTGTCATAGGTAAATTTTGTGGAGAAAACAAAGCGACCTGGGGGGATCATATTCTTCCGGACACAGTCACCTAGGCATTTTGAAGGAGGTGACTGGGACCAAGGCGGTACTTGTCAACGACTGCAACCTTTGTTACCTAGAGAAGTGAGTCTTTTTTAATCAACTTAATCATTGATGTAATTGTTAACCGATGTTATCGTGTCGAATGCCACAAATACATGCACACACTGACACAACCACGAAAAGCTAACATTAAATAACTAGTTTGCATAAACGCATTGTCTTTGACAAGCGTATGGGTTTTTCAGTTTCGAATAACTAGTTTTTTTTATCAACAAACTATTGGTTGGTATGGCTGGAATATCTTTGGAAATTTCAGCTATTCCATACCTGACGTAGAAGATTTTTGCGCACCCGAATAAGTCTACTATTTTTGAGTAGCTTGGTATATATGTTGCATTTTCAGTATCCCGAGTCTCTTAGGTATATGATCATTTGGAAGTTAAGGTTTAGGAGATACATATAATAATCTGCCTCATTTATTTTATGGTAGGTTGAAGAATTGTTCTCGGTGAGGAACAACGGAACAAATGTAGAGGTTCGTCTGGTGAATCAACACCTCTATAACTCCTTTAAGAGTAGAACCACCTTCCACGTTTTGGACATTACTCGAATGAGCGAGTACAGAGCAGATGCTCATCCGGCAGCCGCTGGTGGAAAGAATCATGATGACTGCATGCATTGGTGCCTCCCGGGCCTTACAGACACTTGGAACGATTTATTCGTCGCAACTCTCCATACGATTAAAGGTTTGTAACCTGAATCACACCCGTTTTTATATTGGGTAACGTAGCTCTTAATTCAAATAACATCTTGTAAATTTTGATGTTGTGTCCTGCAAATTCTTTATTTTAATTTTCTTTTGGGCCTACAACATGCAATTTTTTTTCTTAATATCAAATATTTTCAAAAGTTTACCAATGATCATTTCTATCCATGAAATCTGGATTGCAATTGATCTCGTTTAAATGCCAACAAATGCTAGTTAGGACCAATGAGGAATTTCGGGACACCCAAAGAAGTCCTTCTGCAACCTTAAAAGTATACGAAGGTCAAATGCAAAATAGAAATAGTCCGCTACGTGGATGCAGAAATCGGTTCCATCCGGAAATTGAATAAAATAATGAAAGTAGGGCAAAGCATACTTTGGTTGCCTCAAAAATAAGAATTTTAGACGGAGTGGCGGGGTACGCGGATATGAATACTCAATCCCTCATCATTATTCCTTTGATTGCTCACTCTCTATAATTGCTCTTGTGAATATATAATTAGCATCGATCACTCTTTGTAATCTCCTTTAATCACTCATCTGTAACACTATATATTTGTACAAACTCTCAACTCAATAAACATAACATTCTACAATTTTATATGGTATCAGAGCATAAAGATAACTAAACCTAAAATCATCATTTTGTTTTTCTTCCTTGAAGAAGATGATTCTATTTACTTTCTTTCTTTTTTATTTCGCATTTTTGCATCTCTTATTTACTTCGTGATTCTCCCTCACTCCAGGAGTCTTTCAATCACTGCCAATGACGTTACCTCACGAAACATGCAAACTCATGTGTTACACACTCACCCACATCAAAACCTGCAATAACAACCTCAAGTATATAGATCAGCTTCTCCACCTAGGCTCTCTCAACAACCTCATGTCTTTACATCAACAACCTCTGCTTGCAGCATTCTCTACTTTCAGTCACTGCCAATGGCGTCATCTCGTCCAACATGCAAACTCCCGTGTTAAACAATCACACACATGCAGAGCCGGCCCTGAGTTTTAGAAGGCCGCAAGTTAAAAAAAAATTTGGGCCGCTTTACCATATTAAGTTATCAAATTTGGATCTATGCACGAGATCACTTACATCAGACGGTATCAGAAATTTGGCGGAAAACATACCGGTTCTCCTTTGCAACCTCGAGAAAATATTTCCTCATGCTTTTTTTTATGTTATGGAACATCTTCCTATTCATTTCCCTAGAGAAACAGCACTTGGTGGGCCGGTTCAATACCGATGGATGTACCATTTTGAGCGGTATATGTTCCACCTAAAGAAGAAGGTGAAAAATCTAGCTAGAGTCAAGGGTTCTATCGTCGCGCAAAGCATTAATGAAGAAACTTCCAACTTTGCCGACTACTACTTTCCAGTGCAAGTCCAAACAAAAAGTAGACGCCCGACACGGCATGATGATGGAGGGAAACCAACTAGTTATCCTGTCTATGTCCCTGATATATTTACTCAGATTGGACGAGTAAGTGGAAAAGGCAAGGATCGGCGACTATTAGAGGATGAGCAAAGGCATTTGCATATGTATATTCTGACAAATTGCGACGACGTTTTGGAATATGAGAGGTACCTAAAATTTAATTAAAAAAATTGTTAACAAATTTTATTAATGCTATTTTCTAATGCATTTGTTATATTCATGTCCCAAATACGCGATTGTTATCCAAATTACACAGAGGATGAGTTTCTTGTCGTCAAGCAGAATGACTTCGCTCCTTGGTTGCAATATTATGTAAGTGTAAAACGATATATATATATGCTTTATAATTAAATTGTACTTCCTTAATTTATATAAACATTTTGTCGATTATTGTTGAAATGTAATTTTTACATGTAGGTTGGTCAGATGACTGCTAGACGTGAATCGTTTCCGACGTGGTTAGTTGAGATGGTGAATGGCCCGAAGTTTATTGCAAAGTCTTACCCGATGTATTGCACCCGAGAGTATGCTTTTAAGGCTCATCGGGAAGGAAGCTCAAAGACAACTAGTAATTCTGGTATATCGTCTCAATCTGGAGAAGTTGTCTACTACGGTGTCCTTCGCGAAATATTGGAGGTCCATTATCCGGGAATGATCGATTTGAGGTTAATTTTGTTCTACTGCGATTGGTATAATCCAATGGATGGTGTACGTCAGGACGCATTTGGTGTTACATCTGTCCACTCTCGACGGCGACTTCAGAAATACGATCCTTTCATTCTTGCTTCACAAGCAGATCAGGTTTCCTACATTCGTTTCCCACGGGTTACGAATAGGCATGACCCTTGGATTACCGTTACGTCGATACACCCAAGGGGAATAGTTTTTGGTGTTTCCGAGCACGAGCCTTTGCAAGAAAATGCAATTGGTAACTTAGAGCATTCTCTTGAAGTTGACCTCGTGGTTGATTTCACCATGGACATGGAGTACGAGGTATTTGAGAATTCTGAGGAAGAGATCGGCGAATTTGACGAGGATTCCGATTCAGCAACGTCAGATTATTCATCATCGGGGTCAGAGTAATTAATTATGTAATAAATTTTATTTCTCTATATGTATTATTTAATTTCACAAGTCATGTTGTTTCGAGTCTTTTATTTCATTGAGTCTAAGCTGATAGGACCTTTTGAGGATGCAATAAAACATAGTTTACCTGGCTAGAATGGAAATCCCTGGAAACATACAATTTCGGGTTTTAGCCGGGGATTATGAAAATGTCTCGGCTAAAACTGAAAATGCATGAAAATCCGTGAAAAACATACAATTTGTTTTTGATGTTTGGTATTTTAATAAACATCCCCCGGCAAGTTTTAGCCGGAGGTTTAGGATTTTCCTCGGCTAAAATCCTAAACCTCCGGCAAAAACTTACACCGGGTAAGTTTTCCTCGGCTAAAATCTCAAACCGTCGGAAATCCCTCGGAAATCCTAAACCTCCGGCAAAAACTTACCCGGTGTAAGTTTTAGCCGTGGGAAATCCTAAACATCCGGCTAAAATCCTAAACTGTCAGAAATCCCTCGGAAATTTCCGACGGCTTTCCGACGGTTTAGGGTAATAACCCTCAAATTAGCCGGATTTTAAACATGTTAGGTCTTGATAGATCTAGAAGTAACAAATTAAAACTACTTTATGTGAAATCTTTTTAAGAATCAAGCATTTTTAACTTTTTAATTGAAACCCTAATCAAACTCGTAAGTGTCTTTATATGTTATATGTGTTCTTATGAAAGCTTGATCTCGTGCATCGATCGATTATTAGAAAATGGAAAACGACTTGTTCTGTTTGGTTTTCAAAAGTTTTTCTTATTAGTATGTAACACTAATGGTTATAAAACACAAAAATTTATGAAATCTTTAAAATATAAACTCTAAACCCTAAACCCGTCGGAAATCCCTCGGAAATTTCCGAGGGATTTCCGACGGACCTAGATATATTATTGTTTCCGTCGGAAATCCCTCCCAGCCCACCGTCGCCGACCTCCTACAAATGTAAGTCACACCTTTTTTTTTTAGATTTGTGGATTTTTTTTGAATTAGATTAGGTTAGGTTGTTAATTAGATTAGGTTGTTAGATTAGGTTAGATTGTTAATTAGATTAGGTTGTTAGATTAGGTTGATTTTTGTGTTGTAACGTGTTGTACAAGGTGATCTCGAAAATCATAGCCAACCGACTCAAATGCATCCTTCCAAAATTCATTGGGCTTAATCAGTCGGCATTTGTAAAAGAAAGACTACTGATGGATAATGTCCTTCTTGCTACAAAATTAGTTAAAGATTACCACAAGGATTCGGTGTCACCGTGCTGTGCAATGAAAATGGGTATCTCCAAAGCTTTTGATTCAGTGCAATGGAGCTTCTTATTGAACATGCTACAGGCTCTAAAGATTCCAAGTAATTTCATCCACTTGATAAATTTATGTGTGTTCAACAGCTTCATTTTCGGTCCATGTCAATGGCGAGTTAGCCGGATTTTTCAAGAGCGAAAGAGGTCTATGCCACAGTTGTGCTTTGTCTCCCTACCTATTCGTAATCTGCATGAATGTTATGTCTAAACTCATAGACAAGGCGGCGCTTGAGAGACGGATAGGATACCACCAAAAATGTAAAATCCTCAACTTGACTCATATATGTTTTGCAGATGATTTGATGATATTCGTAGATGGGCAGACACGCTCAATTGAGGGAATACTAAAGATCTTTGACGAGTTTGGCTCAATCTCTGGTCTGAGAATTAGTGTGGAAAAATCAACGATTTACCTTGCTGGAATCTCGGAAAAGGTCCATGATGAAATGGTCTCGAGGATACCATTGGCGGAGGGAAAACTGCATGTTCGTTACTTGGCACCTCTACTAACAAAACGAATGACAGCTACAGATTATATGCCTCTCTTGGAAACAATAAGAGGACGGATAAACTCGTGGACAGCGAGACACTTGTCATATGCAGGAAGACTACAGCTACTGAAATCGGTCATAGCAAGCACGACAAAATTTTGGATACAAGCATATCGACTTCCTTATCGTTGCATAGAGGAGATAGAGAAACTATGCGCTGCCTTCATTTGGTCTGGACCAGAGCTGGATGGAAGAAAAGCAAAAGTTAGTTGGAATGAAATTCGTTATCCAAAGGAAAAGGGAGGTCTAGGAATCAGATCTCTAAAAATCGCAAATAAGGTTAGCTGCCTGAAACTGATTTGGAGAATCATTTCCTCACAGTCATCGCTATGGGTAACATGGGTGAACCTGGCATTGATCAAGAACACAAGCTTTTGGGAAGTTAAAGAGAACCATGCATCAGGCTCATGGATGTGGCGTAAACTTTTAAAATATCGAGAGTTGGCAAAACGCTTCCATAAGGTGGATATTCGAAACGGAGCAACAACATCTTTTTGGTTTGGCAACTGGTCAAAGTTGGGAGGACTAAGAGACATCACAGGTGCTAGAGGAACAATCGACATGGCATAACTTTGGGAGCAAAAGTAGAATCGGTTCTCACATCTCACCAACGACGGAATCACCGAGTTGAGGTTCTAGACTGGATTGAACAAGAGATCACGAATGCAAGACAACGAAGGCAGGGAGTACAAGATGTCTCGCTATGGCTACAAGCTGAGGATAAATTCAAGAACATATCACAACGAAGGGAACTTGGAATCTCGTTCGAGATGTGAACCAAAGAGGGAATGGACTAAAGGAATATAGTTCAACAAGGCAACACCAAAATACTCTTTCTTCTCATGGCTAGCGATCAAAAACAGTCTCTCAACGGGAGATCGTATGAAGACTTGGAACAATGGGCACAATTCAACTTGCATTTTGTGTGGAACAGCGGAAGAGACAAGAGATCACCTCTTCTTTGAGTGTTCATACTCTTCGGAAATCGGGGATCAACTAATGTGTAGGATGATGACGAATGCGTACACCACATCTTGGGACAGCATCGTCGAGATCCTACATAACGGTACTTTAAAAAAAAAATACTCTCTTCTTGTTTAGATATACATTCCAATCGACAATCTATCACATGTGGAGGGAGAGAAATGCACGAAAGCACGGAGATACACCAATACCTCATCAGCCAGTTTATAAACTCATAGACAAGAATGTAAGGAACCGATTAACATCGATTCGAAGAACGGGTACTAGTGGATATGAAGACGGAATGATGGAGTGGTTTTCAACAAGACCATGACTCGATCATGAAATTTTGTAATATAAGTCATTGTAATTTCGATTCTGGTTTAAGCTAAGTGCCAAAAGATCAAACGAAAGATCACACTTGTTGTAAAAACGGTTTTTTTGATTGAATAAATTTTACATTCGATTCAAAAAAAAAAAAATAGCTAATGACTTTCATCTTTCTTAGTTGGCAGCGGCTACTACCAAGCTTTGTTATGTTGTGATTTTGGGGTTCAGAAACATGGTTTATATAGAGATTTGAAAACTATCATGAGATCTCAGAGATTACGAAAAACGAGATCGATTTGAATTGAATTTATTGGGAGATTTGGTTTTTCTTGTAATTAGATATGTCTAATGTATAGGTTGGCAATATACCTAAGTATAATTAGGTCTAATGTGAAAACGCAAGAATCTAGAGATTTAGAAGCTGGACCGTACTTCAAAACAACTTTATTAAAAGATCTTATAATAACTTACTTATAAGTTCAACATGATCGGGTTTATGCAACTTTAAGTATGCTCCTTGAATTGCAAACAAAATCAACTAATCTTTCACACGTCTCTAAAATTAATACGATTCCGACGCACTAAAATCCATAAGCACTCAGTTTTTGTTATTCTATACACAAAAGCCAAAAATCTAACTCTCTCAAATGTAAAGCAACAACTACAAATACTTAACAAACGTAAATATGCTGAATGAGAAGGAGTATTTCACTTGTCCAGCTCAGCTTTAGTCAAACAACTTCTGCCACGTCAGCTCCATCTTTGACTTCCCTTTGCTCTATTTTCTTCTTCTTCTTACGAACATAGCATTGTTGAAGCTTATCAGAATTCTAGTGAATTTCGGATTAATGTACCAGCAAGACGTATGTTTTCGATAAGGATTCCAAACTCATAAAACTTGGCGCGTGTTCTTTGTATATATTCTCGTTTTCATTTCTCATTCAATTCGATACAAGATAATTGCAAGTGATAAAAAGAGATTTAATATATATACAATATTTTTTGCACGATATAACAACTTTTGGAGGAAACCCTAGAAGCATTAACGATTTTTCATTGATGAATGTGTTAAAGCTTTGCGTTATATACAAAAAATATGCAGATCTAGCAGTTTGATGGAAGTTCTGTACCAGTTAGAAGTGCTACACAGAGTGCTGCAGCAAGCTCTCGATGGCCGACGTGGACTTGCTGCTTACTTGAAGCATTGGATGCTGAGCTGGACAAAGACATGAAGTTTCATATATTTTTATGACAGCGTAGGAAACAAAATTTCAATGGGAAAAAAGAAATATCTACATAAAAAATAATATTGCCCTAAACGGATTATGAAATTGCTAGGATTGAGTAGATGAATCTAAGTGTATAAAATAGCTAGACGTCATCTAGCTCTTAGAACATTAGCACATCAGAGAGAAAAGCTTTTAGCAAAGATTTTTGGCTTTTGTGTATAGAATAACAAAAACTGAGTGCTTATGGATTTTAGTGCGTCGGAATAGTATTGATTTTAGAGACGTGTGAAAGATTAGTTGATTTTGATATTAGTATTATCCAGAAATTGTGAGAGTTAAGATTGATAGAGAGAGAGTTTCATATCTTCAATCTTAACAACTGGTGCGATTGTGACAAGATCGAAGCATCGCAATGGTCAGATCACCGATACGGAGAAGCATATCAAAGAATGCAACAAAAATATCAACGAAGTGACGGCGGAAGTGAAGATCCTTTCCGATGGATGTAAATTACTATCGCAGTCATCAGCGGAGACAGATCGGAAGCTCGATTCGCTGGTGTTAGATTCGGGAAAGCGATTTGACACGTTGGAACGACATATGATCTCACTTTCCGAAGCAATCGGTAGAATCGAAGCTCATTAATTTTCAGAACGACCTCATGGGAAAAGAATTGTATCATCATCTGATATTCAACAGCAGGTACCAATTTCTATCCCTGATTCTCAACCGGAAGTTTCTGAGTTAGGTTCTCGGGGTGAATCTATGTTGAAGAAGATAGATCTTCCGATGTTTGATGGCAAGATGCCGTATTCTTGGATTTGCAAAGTGGAACCGTATTTTCGAATTGGTCAGTATACTGAGCTGCAGAAACGAGAGTTGGTTTCTTTGAGTTTGGAGGGACGAGTGTTGAACATGTGAGTTAACAGCGACTCCATTCACGGATTGGGAACAGTTTAAAGAAAGGACGTTGGCTCGGTTTGCAGTTTCTATTGATGATGAACCTGGGAAGAGGTTGTGCAGCATTACTCAAACATGTTCTATTCAAGACTATATCAGTGAGTTTGAGGAGTTAACTGCTATAGTGAAAGGGATTGATGAGCAAAACTTAGTGAATATCTTCTACAAAGGCTTAAAGAGTGAGATAAAGGAAGTTGTGAAGTTGAAGGAACCTAAGGGATTGACGGCTCATAAGGCTGCAGTAGTGAAGATGGAAGATAGTATATTGTGTCAAGTTCTGAGTGGCGTTAAACATGGAGACATAAACCACAAAAAAACTTACACTTATACACCATTTAAGTCATATTCGGTTACTACTAATAAAATGGGAAATAACCAAGAGACTAACAAGAACTTCTTATATATAAGAGGAAGCATTAAGATTCGAAACAAACGATTATATGCGAAAACAAAAAGTTAACGTAATAAGTGAAAAAAATATCAGAAGGGGTGCAAGAGACATGAATTGAACCTGCACATGTGGGTCAAATTTAACGTTTCAAACCAAATCACCCATGAATTGTTAAGTAAGCGCATATCAACACAAACTTTAATAAAAGTTAAAACCAAAAAAAAAAAAAAAAACTGTAATAAAAGTTATAGGTGTCAACTGACCCCCTCACCCTCAACTAGCTCCGCCCCTGGTTTCATCTTTTTTATCTTTTTTTTGGGAAGGTATACTACCTCTAGGCTGGTTAAGTAAATTCATTATTTACAAAAAAATCATTCATTCATTAATGAAATTAACAGTATTATATAAAAAAGATAATATTAGGTTTTAAGTCAAAAGTCTATGAGCAAAAAAAAAAGAAAAAAAAAGGGTCAAAAGTCTTTATCCTTTTTTCTAAGTGTCCCTTTAGGAGTTATCTCAAGCTTTCTTTTGTGTTTTGTTTCCTAGTCTATTTAGCTTATAGCCTTATAGCCTTATAGTATAGGAACTTAAGAGTTTCGTTTTAATTTCAAGTACTTTGAATTGATCTTTAATAAGAGCTTGGAAAAATAAGTCTTCTTTTAACTTTGGGTATTCGTTTAGTACAGGGACCTAAGAGTTTCGTTTTCAGTTGCTACATAAAAAAAGTCTTCTTTTAATTTAATTTGGGAATTCTTTGAGAATCAACAAACTTGAAAAAGCTTGGTTAATGTGTATTCTAAATGTTCAACGTTATCGATACTTTTCATTCCGTCACTAATTTACAATGGCAACGTTCAAATACTTAAAGCCTTTTTAGATTTACAATCTTTAATGCTTTTTTAAAAAAAAATTGTGAAGATTTTACGAGATGCCGACATTGTTGTCACCATAACCATCTCTGGCCGGATCCGTTGTAGCCATCGCCCTTTAATGGTTAACATTAAATCCAAAAAAATAAAAAATATTATTCACATGCAATATCCAGATATATATAACATCCAAATATTGTTTGTTTTTAGTTTTATTTTTGTATTTGAATATTGAGTTTGGATATAAATTTGTTTGTTTATGAGTTTCCAAAAGAAATATGGATGCCATTTATACAAAATGACATAATGGAGTATTTTTCTAGGTTATAGTTTTTTATTGATTAACTTTTGGCTTAAATTATACGTCTTGAGACTTAGGTTGTCATCCTTCCACCTGGATACCACCGCAGGGCTAGAACAATACTTTAATTTTTTCCCTACCAAGAGTCTCGAACCTAGGCCTCCCAAACACAATGACAAGGGTACCACTAGACCACGAGGCACGAGTGTGTTGGCAAGGCAGCTTAACTTACCATGGAAACGGTCAAATACTTAGTTTTTCAGATTTACAACCCTTATATGAGCTGCCACCATATCTTGACCATCTCGGACTGGATCCGCTGTAGCGCTCGCTGTTTATGGTATCAGATTTGTAACGGAGGGGAGAGAGAGAGATGCTTATATAGTTTATCTTTGATTAGGGTTTTTCAATGGATAGTGGTATACTAGTACTAGATCAACTCTTATTTGTATTCTTTAATGATATTGATACACATCCTGCATATGATANAAAAACGTACGTTTTGTATGCACGTGTTTTATATGCATATACACATAAACCACTCATTAGTAAGGCTTCTCGTTCACATAATTGCCACGAGGATCATAGTTGCAAACAATGATGGTTCCACCATTGTTACACCTCACTTTAGCACATCCGAGTCTCACCGAGTTTCTCCAAACAACCTGAGTGTAGTGACCACAAACTCCGTTGCACGTGTTCGAAGGGTAGTTGTAGTTAGCCTTCTCGTTAACCCACATGTTCACGGCGCTTATGCCAGATAAGTCGCTGCTTCCCCAGGCCAAGTTCTCGCCGTAAGGACCACCAGAGTGTATGAGCCTGCAGTCGCCTCTTCGTTGGTCTGCGTAGCTCCGAGCGACGGCTGCAACCCTGTCATCCCACTGCATGGGGCCAACGCCTACCGCTGCTCGTGCCTGGTTGTGAACCCTTAGATAGTCTTGTGGGCTGTCTTGAGCCTTCGAGGGAAGAACAATAGCTCCTACAAGGGCTGCCAATATTAGTAGAAGTTGAGAATAGCTAATGACTTTCATTTTTTCTTAGTTGGTAATGGCTATTTTCAAGCTTTTTTGTGATATGATCTTAGGGGTTAGAAAGCATGGTTTATATAGAGACTAGAAAACTACACTGAGTCTTGAGCTGGCATAAAAAATAAACAACATTTTGGTAAACACATGGTTATGAAAATTAAACTATGAATATTTGAAAAACAAAAAAACTATGAATATTTGTCAATTTTGTCCATATGATATCTTCGGAATATTCCAGGTAATTGTTTCGTATTGTTTTTTTGTCATTGTTCATGTTATTTTTTTTACATGAAATCATAAACTAAATGAAATGTCAAACAAGAATATGTTAAAGAAAATTGTTTGTTATTTGTTCCATGTCATTCAATTAATTCTTTCGTTAGTTTTTACATTTTCTAATTAAAATCTTCTATTTCAAATTTGAATATCTTATCATCTATTCAAAGTTTTTTTTTAATCCTAATGTAAATATATAAAATAAATGATGCGGTACGTTGTTTTTCTTTCCCAACTATGGTACGTTTTGTAAACGTTTACAAAATTAATTAAGGTTATACGTACATCTAATTGTTTTGAAATAACAAAAGTGAAAAATCATGAAGATGTAACCCCTAAGATCATATCACAGCGAGAACAGCGAGAGAGCAATATCACACATTTGTATTTACATATATGACGCCACGTCTATGAGTCTATGACGATGTAAGCAAAACAGCGAGAGAGCAATATCAGACACATTTGTATGTTTCGTTTTACATTGTGTATTTACGGCCACAAGAGCTCGAAAATTAGGAATTAAGATAGTCTGCGAGTTGGACATAAACCGTATGTCCAATGCTAAATCCTGAAAAGTATTTGACCGGCCTAAAATAATAAATATATGTATTGTGGATGGAAATTCCGGCTCTAATTAAAGGTTAAATAAACGCATAAAAGGTACCGATAAAATTAAAGATTAAATAAACGCATAAAATTATAGTTCCACAAATAAGAATGCAAGACTGAAAAATAGATTCAACAAAAGATGTGAAATGTGTATATTAGTGTAAAAACTAATTAGTACATAGACATTTGATTACAGACGATCTATTTTGCTAGGCTTTTTGGGTAATTAAGAATAAGATAATCCCTGCTCGAAGACCCTTCTCATATTCTTATAGTCCTTCTTATATTAATTGTCATTCTTAAAAACAATTAATACGCTTAATTTCCTTTAATCGACTATTTTGAATACGGAGACTCCTTAACTCGGGTTTTGATATTAATTTGTCATTATCTACGAAGTATTTCTCTTATCTCGTCGAATGATCTTCATCACAATTCACAAGATGGACTTTTCTTACATTTTTTGGATTTTAATAGACAGAATCCTGATAGATATATAAGATCCAACACCAGTTAGCTACCATTGCCCTAACAAGAATACCATTCGCTTATTTGTTATAATATATAAAACAAATTAGTGATATATCCACAAGATAGCAACATGAACCGAATCAAATTGAAATGGCATCAGAATAAGCACAGAACACGTCATGCATCATGCATGATGCATGCATGAGGAAAAAAAACAAAGCCATCTTGACTAGTTAACGAAAAACGACCTTGAGACCGATAATAATAGCATGATCAACGTGGAATAATCAAAGCCTGCTTTAGGCCCTCTCAAATCTTATCTGTACTTGAAAATGTAAAACAAAAATATATTATAGAAAATTGTTTATCTCGGTCTCATGTCCAATTTTTTTTCTTCTTTTTTTAATTAGGAAGGCCCGACTAATTTTCCTAGTCTGAATATAAATATATGTCGAGTTGTCAATTGACCGATTTTTTTTATAAATCTAAAGAATAATACTATTTTGACTGGCCAAATAGGAGTAGAAATGTTTATCTCTGTCTCATGTCCAGTTGTTTCGCTTTGTTAGTTTTTATATTTCAAAACTCTTCTATTTAAAATTTTGAATATCTTATAGTTTATTCAAAGATTTTATAATACTAATGTACATATATAGAATGAATTATATGATACGTTTTTTTTTTTCAATTATGGTACATTTTGTAAATGTATACAAAAATAAGGTTATACATACATCTAATATTTAAAATATAAATAAACAGAATTGGAAAATCATAAGAATAGTCTTTCGGTGTTTCATGCATGTATCTCTCACCCTCTTGCTTATATTCCCTTTGTGAACATATATATGACGTCATTACCAAAAAAACATATATGTGGCCACGTCTTAACAGAGACATAAATTAGTGAAAGATCCATAATTTTTGTATTATTTCTGAATTAATGTTTACAAAAAGAGGCTGCTCTTTTATATACAATGATTAATCTAAACCCTAAGCTATACAAACAATAAGTCCAATAGGCACAATCATATTATTACCTAATACCTCTCTTCAAGTTGAAGTACGGAGATCTCGAATGCCTAATTTGGATATGAGCAACTGAAATAATCGACCACCGAATGTTTTAGTGAAGACATCCGCCAGCTGATTGTGTGTAAAAACACGCTTAGTCTGAACAATTCCAAGCTTAATATCATCGCGAATAAAATGACAATCTGTCTCGACATACTTCGTACGCTCATGAAACACCGCATTCGCCGCAATATAAAGTGCCGATTTACTATCGCAATAGAGATCCATCGCACTCGGATGTGATATACCCATCGTTCTTAATACACTCTTGATCCACTTTAACTTTTTCAACGCAGCAACCATTGCTCGGGTACTCTGCTTCCGCGGAAGATAACGACACAACATCATGTTTATTCGCCTTCCACGACACAGGGAAATTAACCAACTGCACCAACCATCCACTCAAGGAACGCCTAGTGAGAGGACAACCTGCCCAATCTAAATCACACCACGCTGTGAGATGAAAATCACTCGTAGAATCCAAGAAAATACCTTGGCATGGGCACCCTTTCATGTAACGAACCACCCGTAAAGCAGCCACCCAATGATCTTCTCTCGGCTTCTTCATAAATTGTGATAAATGTGAACAGAATAAGCCAAATCGGGGTGAGTAGTTGGAAGATAAATCAATCTCCCAACAAGTCTTCGATATTCTTGCGGATCCGTCAGAAACTTTCCCGTCGACTTAGCAAGTTGATGGTTATGTTCCATGGGAGACTCAATAGGTCTTCCTCCAAGTAGACCCACGTCCGCTATAATATCCAAAGTATAGGTCCTCTGCGAGATAAAAATCCCTTTGGGATTTCGAGCAACTTCTAGACCAAGAAAATACTTTAGTTTTCCAAGATCATTCATATGAAAACAGCCACACAAATAATCTTTAAAACTCCTGAATGACTTGTGGTGAACTCCCTGTTAGCACAAGATCATCCACATACACCAACATATGTAGTTCCACGTCGCCTTTAATCATGGAAAATAGAGAACAATCTCCTCCACACTGCACAAAACCATAGTCCAAAAGTGCATTTGCAAGCTTAGCAAACCAACACCTTGGCGCCTATTTCAAACCATACAACGACTTGTGCAATCTACAAACCATTCCATTTTCATGTGAAGTGAAACCTGGAGGTAACCACATGTAAACTTCCTCGTCCAACTCACCATGTAAGAAAGCATTATGAACATTCATCTGATGTAGATCCCAATTCTTTCGGGCCATAATTTTTAAAAATAATTGAATCGTAGTAATCTTCACCACTAGGGCAAACGTCTCAAAGTAATCAATACCTTCTTCTTGCCGATTCCCACATGCTACAAGTCATGCCTTATATCTCTCAACCGTGCCATCCACCTTATACTTGATTGTATAAACCCATTTAAACCCAATTGCATGCTTCCCTTTTGGCAAGGACACTACTAAAAATGTTCCATTCCTCTCAAGAGCTTCAATCTATAAGCCCATCGCCTTTCTGTATTTTTCATACTCCATTGCTTCTTAAAAGCTTCGTGGCACAACTTCTTCAGTTATTTTTGTCAAGAACGCCCGATGATGTGGTGAAAATCTGTCACAAGAAACAAAATTTTCAATGCTATAGACATTCGTCTGAACTGTGTTAAGCATAAATCCACGTAAGCGAATAATTTTTTCTTTCTTTCGCATCCCTCGGCCTAACACACGTGTTGCAGGTTCGGTCACATTCTCTGTGATATGTCATGTGACTCTAACTGTGTCACCTTCTCTCAATTGCTCAATTTCATGTTGTTTTTCTTCCTCTACGACAACTTCTGGCACTTGCACACCTGCAGTCTGTGTCAAACGTTCTTCCTCTATGACAACATTTGTCACTTGCACACCTGCAGTCTGTGTCACGACTGCTTCACTTCCATCTGCATCTGTCACTTGCACACCTGCAGTATGTGTCACGACTTCTTCACCTCCATATGCATCTACGTCATATCCATCTGCATCTGCATTATTTTTATTTGTACATGCATCAGTCTGTGTTACTGAACTTGCACCTTTACCTGCGATAGAAATCGGACAATCCCTCTCATGTCTTTCTTCATTCCAAAATTCAGCAACATATTCAACAAATAGTATTGATGTTTCCGGATTAGACATGTTCTCCACATTCGATTTCTTTTGCTCCAAATAAGGAAATCGTTCCTCCACACATGTGACATCCCGAGAGACAAAAAGCTCATTTGTGTCCAAATCAAACAAAATCCACCCCTTCTTTGCATACATATATCCCAAGAAAACACACCTCCGACTTCTACAAGAAAATTTGTCTCCATGTCGTTTTTGATTGTGTGCATACGCAAGACACCCAAACACCTTCCCTATAATCGGGAACCTTGCCAAATATGATTTCATGAGGGCTTTTTTCCCTTTGTGTAATTCACATGGCGTCATATTAATCAAGTGTACATCACCCAACACGCATTCACCCCAAAATTATATCGGTAAATGTGCTTGAAACATTCAAGCCCAATCAACATTCAATATGTGATGGTGCTTCCTCTCGTCTCTCCCATTCTGTTTCGGTGTGCCAACACACGATGTTCAATGAACTATCCCCTTCTCAAGAAAATAATAATTCATTTCATGAATTATGTGCCATTATCACTTCTTATAACATGAACTACCTTTTCAATTGACGAGACATTAGTGCCATAAAATTTTCGAGTGTTTTATGGACTTGTGATTTGTCAGCGAGAAGAAATACACATACACCACGCGAGAAGTCATCTACGATGGTTAAGAAGTAATAAGATCCACATAAACTTGGTGTTCAATATGCCCCCCCCCCCGCCCCCATAAATCACAATGAATCATCTCAAAGCAGTCCTTGATTTTATCTGTACTCAATGGAAATTCACTACGACACTGTTTTGCTTGAAAACAAACATCACAATCAGAAATATTATCATTCTTATAATTGACTAATGGCAATCTTCGAACTACCTTCTTAGAAGCATGTCCCATCCTCTTATGCCAAGTTTCCAACGATTACTTCTTCGCAACTTTCTTCACACTTTGAATCATCTGAATACCTTGAAGGAAATACAATTCTTATTTCCTTTTACCCACTCCGATTGGAATATCCAAACCAAAATTTTGCAAGAGACAGCATGTCTTAACAAATAACACAATGCAATTCATCTCATCAACCACCTGTGACACAGAGATGAAATTGCATTTAAGCTCCTCAACAAAGAGAACATATTTCATTATCAACTTCTCTGTCAATACCACACTTCCTTCACGATCAGCAATCACAATCTTCCCATTAGGTAGCCCAACCAAACAAGGTGCTACTCGATGCACATCAATCACATCATTCAACGTGCCGATCATATGATGTGATGCACCACTATCAACTATCCACTCTTCTGTATACTCTTTATTGCTTAAGCTATTAGCAGATTCTATTTTTGCTTCAAGCATTCACACAAGTCTTTCCCACTGATCCTTTGTCAGCCCCGTCATGGCTCGTCTATCAACCTGCAATACTTCTCTGTGTGACACACTATTCACCTGTGCAACCGCAACTTATGTCTGTGATAACCTATTTTTGCTTTAAGCATTCGCAAAATATTTTTCCACTGATCCTTCGTCAGCGTTCTCTTGGCTTGTCTATCAGCCTGCAATACTTCTATGTGTGACACACTATTCGCCTGTGCAACCACATAATTCCCATAGCTTCTACTATCGTACCCCTGATTTATCTGAGATCTCTGATTATCTTCCCCAACTCCTCTGTTTTCTCTATACTTTTCTAGCCACCAATAGGGATATCCATATATCTTAAATCATGATTGAACATCATGTCCATACTTCAAACAATAAGAAAACACCATACCTTGATTCGTAAATCCAATTGCGTTCTCCCTGTTTTCTTCTTCTCGATTTAAATACCTAATCTGTTTTCTTCTACATTCCATAGAATTGACACAATCCACTCCTTCAATTACATTCTCTGGGTTGTCTTTCACGAACAGAGCGTAAGACGACACAACGTTGTTTGCTAACGTGTCCGCCCTCTTGCTCTCCACCTTCACAAATCTGTCACCATCATATTCACCATAGCTCTGATACCATGAAAGATCCAGAATTTCTGAATTAACAAACGGAGGCTATTCCTCTATATATAATGATTAATCTAATTAAACCCTAAGCTATACAAACAATAAACCCAATAGGCACAATCATAATATTACCCAATGATTATGATAGTATGCGAGTTGGACATAAGCCGTTCTCTGTCCAACCACATAATTCACATAGCTTCTACTATCGTACCCCTGATTTATCTGAGATCTCTGATTATCTTCCCCAACTTCTTTGTTTTCTCTATACTTTTCTAGCCACCAATAGGGATATCCATATATCTTAAATCATGATTGAACATCATGTCCATACTTCAAACAATAAGAAAACACCATACCTTGATTCGTAAATCCAATTGCGTTCCCCCTGTTTTCTTCTTCTCGATTGAAATACCTAATCTGTTTTCTTCTACATTCCATAGAATTGACACAATCCACTCCTTCAATTACATTCTCTGGGTCGTCTTTCACGGACAGAGCGTAAGACGACACAACGTTGTTTGCTAACGTGTCCGTCCTCTTGCTCTCCACCTTCACAAATCTATCACCATCAGATTCACCATAGCTCTGATACCATGAAAGATCCAGAATTTATGTATTATTTCTGAATTAATGTTTACAAACGGAGACTACTCCTTTATATACAATGATTAATCTAATTAAACCCTAAGCTATACAAACAATAAACCCAATAGGCACAATCATAATATTACCCAATGATTAGGATAGTATGCGAGTTGGACATAAGCCATCCTCTGTCCAATGCTCGATTCTGAAAAGTTCTCGACCAACTCATGGTGGTTCACTTAATCATATAGAGTGTTAATTAGTCGAGTAAATACACAGTCTATTAATTTGTACATGATTGTATTGTCATGGGAAGTATTGGAGTTGATCTGTTATGTTTATAAATAAGTGCATGACTCAGATATGTGATGATCAAAGTAATTAGAAACCGGAATTGAGTCGTATAAGTTTCATATTATGATATCAATATTAAGATCAAATTGAAAAATGTTGATGCTTGATTTGATGACTTGATAATAATGTATAATTAATGTAAAATAGCATGCATTTAAGTAAGATCATCTAATATAGAGTGAAGAGGGCTCTCTATCGTCACACATCAGTTCGTCCCCCCCTCCTCAGCCACATCAGCTTTATTTTATACATCATTATTTAATCCAAAAAAAACAAAAAACCCAAAAGCCATCATACCTTTGTTATAATAACACCAATTACGGGTACCCACAAGATAGCAACACGAACAAAAAAACATATTGAATTGACATGGAACAAAAGAAACGGCGGCTTAGTGGTAATACAAGTGGGTTGGTTTTCTTGTGCTTTGGATTCATTGGGACAAATGATTATTCTTTAAATCTAGATTTTTAAAAGTTGAGTCCGATAGTGGGGGAGATTATAATTTATCCCAAAAAAAAAAAATTAAAAATAAAAGGGTCGTCGTCCATCTTGACTTGTTTAATAAAACGACCTGAGACCGATAATTGCATGTTATCAACAAGGAATAATCAAGGGAATAATCAAAGCCTGCTTCTTGAATAAGGCTGCTTTGAGCTCTTCAAATCTTACTAATAGAAGTCCAATGGCTCCTTCGTTTATGTATATGGAATTCACATGCATCATATATCTTCATCATCCCAATTTTGTTCGTTTTTTTAATTGGTATTTCTATTTGAATATGAATTTATTTGTTTATGAGTTTGAAAAGAGATAAGTTTATATATGAATGGCGTAAACGGGTATTTTCTTTTTAATGATTAATATTTTTGGTTTAGATTGCACCTTCTGCTACAGTTCGTCGTAGAATTATGGGGGAATTGCTAAAAATGACATATCATTTGATTTTAAATGCAAAAGTAATCCCTTATTCAATTTAAAACAAAAATAACTCAAAATAAAAATTACTAATGTACATATATAGAATGAATTATATGATATGTTTTTTTTTTCAATTATGGTACATTTTGTAAATGTATACAAAAATAAGGTTATATGTACATCTAATATTTAAAATATAAATAAACAGAATTGGAAAATCATAAGAATAGTCTTTTAATGTTTCATGCATGTATCTCTCACCCTCTTGCTTATATTCCCTTTGTGAACATATATGACGCCATTACCAAAAAAACATATATATGCGGCCACGTCTATCAAGATGTAAGCAAAACAGTGACAGAAATTAGGATATTATGCGAGTTGGACATAAGCCGTTCTCTGGCCAATGCTAGATCCTGAAAAGTTCTCGACCAACTCATGGTGGTTCACTTAATTATATAGAGGGTTAATTAGTCGAGTAAATACACAGTCTATTAATTTGTACATGATTGTATTGTCATGGGAAGTATAGGAGTTGATATGTCGTTATGTTTATAAATAAGTGCATTCACTCAAAAATGTGATGATCAAAGTAATTGGAAATCGGAATTGAGTCGTATAAGTTTTAATCTTATGATATCAATATTAAGATCAAATTTGTAGAATTTTGAAAATTATATTATTCATACGAGTCGTTCTTTAATTATTATTAAAATTGAATGTGTAGCATGTCGTTTGAAAAATGTTGATGCTTGATTTGATGACTTGATAATAATGTATAATTAATGTAAAGTAACATGCATCTAAGTAAGTTTTTTTTTTTTGAACTTTGCATCGAAGTAAGTTTGATGATTTGATTTGCTCAATTCTCATTCCGATTCCGCCATCTCAGCGTCCATTTTGGCATCCACTATTTTTTTTTTAAACATAAAATAAAACTATCAAAATATATACTTTAAAAATTAGTGATGTGATGTATACATTTAGATCCAATTATTTCCTAAATACATATTTAGAAAAAAAATATTTACTAAAAAATAATAAAACTGAATATTAATTAAATAGAAATAAAATAAAATTACTAATTAATTGTTGTGCAGAACAAAATTTCAGGATCTATCATACGTTTAATTCTAAATGGGATATGTTATGTAGAGAAATTTAAGTTTGTAGGATTTCGACAAACTCATAGATGAGCGATTCAAATTTGAAGAGGCAAACAAAATTACAAATATCAATACTCGAAAATAAGCATGTTTTTGTTGCACCAAGCTACCCAAAGAGAGCCAGACTTAGAAAAAAGGAGCCCAATCAGTCGGAGGCCAAAAACCTATATGGTCCCAACTTCTTAAGCTGAGGTCTCTAGCCTATGGTTTCATCTCTTTCAGAGTGGGGAATGGGAGCAGAAGCTACTTCTGGTTTGATAATTGGACATTGTTTGGAAAGTTGATTAATTTCATTGGTCAAAGTGGTCCAAGAATCTATGGCTTGCCGTTAAACTCAAGAGTAGCTGATGCGGCCTCAATTTCTGGTTGGAATTTCAGAGGAGCGCGTAGAGATAATGCAGAAGCCTTTCTCTGTCACCTAACATTTGTTCGTATTGATGAAGATGCTCAAGACAGTTTTAAATGGAGAGATGGAGTGATATGCTCAAATTAATACCCTAAAAGTACTAAAGCAGTTGTCGTAGTATAGTTAGGGGTCGAACACAAGAACTCCATAATTCACACAATAGATTGTATAGTTTCGAATTAAGCTAAACCAGAAAGATGTAATTGAAAGCAAGTACGTAAATTAAACAAGTTGTGAATCAATTGGAAGGAAGATAGGCTCAGGGTATTTCTTAGGAATTCAATGAATGTAGATAAACTTACTAACATGATTCAGATTTAGCGCGGTTCTAGAACTCAAATCACTAAAGTATAGCTAACCAACTCTCGTTGCGAAAACTATCTAAGTCTAAATCCTAGAATTCCAAATCTCTTTGCGAATCCTAAAGTCTAAACCAGCTTTTATTTCAAGTTTGATATGTTCACAAAACAACTAAACCAAATCTCTTTGCGAATAGTTATTTTGCTCACCTAGGTTCTGTCAGGTAATTAATCGCACTCTCGTGCCTAACCAATTATCCTAAGATCTAAGTTCTAGATTCGTCAACCTAGAATTAGCTATGGGAACAACCTAAGGCGAAGAACT
>PKMM01047552.1:44981-68395 GCA_002933915.1 Eutrema heterophyllum | reverse complement strand
TGGCATAACTTTTGATCGCACCGTTGGAATGACCTCAAACCACTTCCAAATGAAAGCTAATCCAAATATCTGTCTTGTGTCCAAATTTGAGCTCAATCCATCGGTGGGAAGTTCTTCAAATCTTCATTTAAAGTCGCGACTCGTGCTTCAGTGAGTATCGACCGATACTAGTTAGTATCGATCGATACTGAGGCCTTAAATCGGGTACTCAGCTACACGAACTTCTGTTTTGCTCCAAAATACTCCAAAAAGTTCCAATATCTCCAATTATGCTCCAAACGTGCTAAAACCTGTAAAAGACTCTAAAACACTGCAAAATAGTAGAAAAACTCTATAAAACAGACCTATATCATGGCTTAAAATGGGTAAAAACCATGATATATCATGGAACTGGTCCACAAAAAGACAGCTTCAAATTTTCTATGGCTCAGCACCAAATTTCACCACCATACACGGAAGTGTCTTGGCACAAAGAGGTTTGGTTCTATGGAAATGTCCCTAAACATGCCTTCATTTTATGGTTGGTGTGTCTTGACAGATTGTCGACAAAGTTTAGGCTGGCTTCTTGGGGTGTCATTGAAGATAGTACATGTGTCCTATGTGAAATCTATAAGGAGACGCGTGATCACTTATTTCTGTGATGTCTGTACACTTATGACGTGTGGCGACTGTGTTTTGAAAGATTCATTGCTCCTTTCTTTGGGTTTGGTACATGGGAGGTATTCCTCCTCTGGCTTAAGAGGCCTTACTCAAACCGCGTGGAAAACAACCTTCGGCTACTTGTTTCACAAGCTGTCACATACTCAATATGTCACATACTCAATATGGCGGCAGCGGAATGATCGGATATTCAACAAAAAATCATGCCCGGCGGAAGCTCTCTTCAAGATGATCGATAGAGGAATCAAAGACACTTGCCTAGCGAGGCGCCATCACTCGGGTTTCGAGGATTCTCTTGCTCTTTGGTTCAGAGGTACCTAATCCTTGGTTTCTTCCTTGTTTTTTTTTCTTTTTTTTGTCTTCCCTTTTCACCTTCTTGAGATCAATCTCGAAGGTTCGCTGTAATGGCTTTTTTTTTTTAAAATCTTTTTCCATATATTGTATCGTTCTCTTAAGTGAAATACAACCAGAATTTTTTTTTTTTTTTTTAAATGCATGCCAACATAATGATTAGGGAATATTTACATGAGCTTTCTACGGCTAGGATAATGACCACGAGCTGTTTGTGGGTATGTGAAAATGGTTGTTACGAGAGGTGGATTACGCTATCCTAGAAAGATAACATGTTCAATATAATCTTAAAGACAACAAAAGGGAAAAATCTTCTAAAATATTATCTAACGCTCAAATCAGATACAAGACCACATAACTAGCCGGACAAACGAGAAGCGTAAGAAAGAAAATGGATATTAGGTTTAAACCAAGCTAAAATGTGGTTTATATTGCAATATGTCGTGTTCACTACAAGAAAACATGTCTATTATAACGGCCACATTTGTTGTATAATCGATGTAAAATGGGGTTTGAGACGTATTAGCGACGATTGACAAATCGTCGTAATGGGATTGTCGTTATTCGAGAATCATCGTATAATCGTCAGGAAAATAGGGACGAATATGAATCGTCATAAATGGCTCGTCGTAAAATCGATGCTAAATTTACATCGATTTTATGACCAAAGTTATGACGTTGGTATATCGTTGGAAAATTACATCGGATTAACAACGAAAAATTGATTTTATTGTATTGTGAATATCGTTGGTAAATCTTCGTAATAGATTCGATGGTAAATCGATGGAAAATGAAATCGATGTAAATTTGTCGTAAATCTGGAATCGATGTAAATTCGTCGTAAATCCTAAATCGATGTGAATTCGCCGTAAAGTCTGAATCGATGTGAATCCGTCATAAGGTAAATCGATGTAAATACAATGTTATTTAACAACGATTTCCCATCGATTCTCAATATTTATTTTATATTATTTATAAATTTTTTTTTGAATTTAATTTATAAAATATATAATTAATAATTCAAAAATTAAAAATTTATAATTTAAAAATTTTTATTAAAAATTTTCGTCGTAAATTCAATGCTACATCGACAGTAATTTACATCGAATTTTTTCCGTTGTAATATTCCGTTGGAAATGGGCTGTTTTCTTGTAGTAGTTGGTGAAATTAAAAATCGATAGAGGAATGTGGACCTGTCGAACGCTTCAAAAAGCATTTAATGTCAAATAAATGAACATTTAACCCATACAAGTATGAGTTTTTTTTTCTAATTAGCGTATGACATTTTTTAAGAGTTAACTGATCCATGTTCGTAAATCGGGTTGTTGGACGATTGGATCAGGTCGTATTTAGCTAAGGAGCATTATATGATTAGCTATATCGTGTTTTATGTGAGTGTAAGTTAACGGTGATAGATCTGTCAATGTCGACTTTTCTTATAACCACGTTAGTAAACAATAATACAAAATTCCGCGCGAAGCACGGTCACCAACTAGTCTAATATATAAAGAGTGAAAGGGGCCCTCCAGCATCACACGTCAGTCCCCCCCCCTTTCCCCTTACTCAGCCACATCAGCTTTATTTTACACATCAACATTTAATACCAAAAAAAAAAAACAAAAAACCCAAAAACCTTCGTACCTTTGACGTAATCGTGAATTGCCATAAAAGATTGCCGAAAACAACTCGCCATCGCTCCTAACATCGCGAAAAATATTATGATAAGACCGCGAGGACAATGACCATCCATGTCGATGCTTCGTTTTCACGCCAGAATAAGCACATGTCATGTCTACCATCGCATTTTCGACTTTTGTTACGTACGGTGTGCCGCCGCCCAATTGGACCAACGATGATAGCGCAAACAATTAGGCCAAGAGGATACACGATTACTAGAGAGATATGGTTAATGGTGTATGCTTCATCAATGGCATTGAAGTTGAGATCTGATATTCGCTATAGGTTCTCAAGGTAATTATGCTATCATTCTTGCGAGTGCTTTGATGCGGTCACTGATTCTGGCGGTGTCTTGATATGACAAGGCTTACAAACCAAAGAAGGGTGTATTTGATGGGGAACAAAGTAAGAACAGATGGTCAAACAAGACAGTTATGAAGAGATATTACATTATGGTCACAAGGATTAGTTGAAAGAGATCAATGCAGTCATTGTAGAAACCCCTTTGCACATCAGATCCCCAAGCAAGCCTTTTAAGATTTATTCCATCAGTCCTTCAAGTCTTGAAGCAACTATGATTCCTCTAGTAAAAATCTAAAGTCATTCACTAACCATGAGTTACTTGAGATTTCATATTCTCAAAAACCTGTTAAGATACATTCCCAACTTGAACAGTGCCATGTTCACATCTTGTTAAAACTGAGCTTCCAAAAAGCAAACTTTGCATAAAAAATTGCTCTGACACTCCTAATTACCAGCAAATATTATACTCCTAGCCTTGCTCAAGTTACCAGCCAACAACAAAAAGTGTAGACCCATAAAATTTCTTGTTCCATCTCCGCATTCATTTGCAGTTCCATCGGAGATGCGGTCTTGAAATGCCACAAAAGTGTCAGGAGCAAGCTCCTCAATACTTCATCTTGTTCTTATTAAATTCACTTTCTGGACCATTGATGTTGCTAGGGTTGAGCATAACTTCAAGTAATAATATTTATAACCCTAGATGACTGCAAGTGCACATCAGTGCGATGTATTACTTAAGGTATCGATCCACAGAGAATCCTCGCTTACCTATAGAACCTTAGAACCAGAATTAGTAAGGAAGTCTAAGACGAAAATAAGGTTTTTGGATAGATTGTCATGATTTCTAGATGAATGCAAAGAAAGAAAATAAGACGCTATTAAAATAATAAAGACTTATGTTGAGTTGACGGGCATATCTATTGGATATGATCGATTCAAAACACGGTAACAGATCTCTTAGTAACATTGATTCTAGTAACTCCAAGAACTGAACAGAATAAACGGCATAACCTACTTTCGTACATTCTACGCACAACAATCTATATACTCGACCAATAGCTTTCGTCTCTGGCCGCGCAGAAAATAATGCTATTCGCGCTGGTTCTTCTTAGTTCACGGCACTCCGTAAGTATAATTTCTTATCGTACTGATGTGTTGCGTTTTTAACGCATTCTAACCCGTGTTTTGCAAGGTTTTCGAGTCTTTATCGAGTCTTTTAGTCCTTTTAGAGTCACTTCAGGTCAAAAGGCGTTTCAGGACGGAGTTTGGACACTAAGGAGTGTGGATAGCCATCATGGAAGTAATTGGGGCTAGAAAGGCAAGGAAAACATGAAGGAGAGACTGTCAAGCCATTCTATCGGTTACTTGGCCGATATAAGTGACCGATAGAATCACCCGATGAAGATCCAAAGACGTCGCTTTTGGCAAGCAGTTTTATCGGCCATTTGGGTGATAAAAGAGGCCTATAAAAAGCCCAATCTCGTGCCAAAGAGTATCAGCTCCTATGAGAGTTTTTATCGGCCATTTGCCTGATAAGAATGGGTCGATAAAATGATGAATCCGAAGCAAAAAGACGTCAAGCTCATGTGAGGGTTTTTATAGGCCATTTGGGGGATAAAGGAGGCCGATAAAAACCACACCCAAAAGCCGAAGAAACACAAATGTCAAGTTCCTGCCAAGCCATTGTATCGGCCATCTGGGGGATAAAAACTGGCCGATAAAACTCCACTTCCTGACGAGAAAAAAGGAAATTTCGGGCTTTTCCTTTTTCGGCCCAAATTTGTCTAATCTCGACCCTGTACGACTCTAGACCTATTTAGACCTATTTTCAGCCACTTTTCACATGACGCTTTCATTATTATTCAGATTTTTAGTTTTTGTAACTTTGTAAGTTTTGGGGAGAAGAATCTCTACATCTTTTCAGAAGAATTTTTGAACCCTTTTTGGATTTCTTATTTATTGAATATGAGTTTTTTTCTATCTCCTCGCTTGTTCTAAGTTTCCATGTCTGAGTAGTTTCTTAGTTAGGTTTAGGGTTTCAAGGGGATCTATGAATCATTGAATTAGACATAGATAGGGATTTATCTTCGTGTCTTCGCTTATTGTTCAACTCATTGCTTAGGCTAAATTGATCACTTAGTCTCTGATCTAGGGTTTAATATATTCATCAAAAGTGTTATAGATTGCTTGAAAGAACATAGGCGAGCAAATCGTCCTTAGCCAACGAAAGGTGATGCTAAGGCGATTCGTGAACATATCAAACCAATTCGTTTATGCAGGTCTAGAATTCTAAGTTCAAACGACAGTTTAGAATCTTAGGTTGTTAGATTTAGTGATCAATACCACGACAATGGATTGGTTAAACATTCATGTTTGAGTTCAAGACTTGTGTTAAATCGTTCCCTGAATAACTGTCTGGTTCATGATCTCGAGATTCCTGCGAAGAAACCCTTGGCCTAACGTTTTCTCCTTATTTAATTTACATTGCCTTTAGTTATTTTCATTTACTTTTGAAATTCAAACCATATTCTCGGCTTAGCTTAGTTTCACTTTGTGAGATTTGTAGTGTGACCTTGGTCCTTGTGGATTCGATCCCATCTATACTACTGTGATAGACTGTTCTCTTGCAGTGTTTTTATTTGGGTGATTCCTGAAGTGTTTCAAGAATTGACGCCGTTGCCGGGGACCAATAGCGTTACCTTCGAATCTGAAACTGAAATTTCGTCTAAGATTTACTAACATACTTTATCTAGTTCGCTTGTGTGTCTCAGGTGACTAACCAAAAGCTGGGTAGAGTTACCAGAAGCAAGGGCTCCGAGAACCTTCTTGAGCTCAACAACCAAGAGCTAGCAAGGTTGGAACAAACGAACAAGAAAGCAAAGTCAAATCCCATCATAATGGACGATCATAACAACAACCAACAGGACGCTGTAGCTGCCAAACTTCAGAGGCTACAACATCAAGTGCAGCAGATACAACAACTGCAATTGCAAATGCTGCTGCAACAACAACAGCCTGCCATCAGGGACTCAGACACGCCTCATGCCTTCTACCAGAATAGAGCTGCAATCCGCCCACCAGCTATTACGAGATTAAACCTCAGATGATTGCATTAGTGAAGCAGCACATGTTCCATGGTTTGCCTGCAGAGCATCCAATGGACCACATTGAGAATTTCGAAGAGATCTGCAGCACTACCAAGTTGAATGGGGTACCATCTGGTTACCTCAAGTGCAAGCTTTTCCCTTTCTCTTTGGTGGACAAGGCGCTGAGATGGCTCAAGTCACTTCCTCCTAGGTCGTTGACTACTTGGGACGAATGCAACGCTACTTTCTTGAACCCCTTCTATACCAAGTCTAAGACAACTTCATTGCGGAACAAAATCACTACTTTCCAGCAGCACGCGGGAGAGTCTTTTTTCGAAGGTTGGGAGAGGTTCAAAGAGTATCACAGAGAGTGCCCACACCATGGGTACTCAGATGAGCAGATTTTAAGCATCTTCTACGATGGAGTTGATTGAGACTACAAGAACGCCCTTAATGCTGCAAGCAATGGAGATTTCATGACTAAGACTAAGGAAGGAGCGTACCAGCTGATAGAAAACTTGGCTGCAAGTTCTGGAAATCGCTGCCCTGATTACGACAGGTCTAAACGTGTCAACAGTGTGGAGTCGCAGAAGATTGATGAGCTGACTGCGAAAGTGAACTTGCTGCTGAAGGGAAATCAGAGAGGTGTGCAGTCGTACAAGGAGACAAGAGATGCAGTTTTCTATCGGGGATTTGCTAAAGATGAGAGTGGTGAGCTGTAGGGTGTGCTCTTCGTTAGTGGATAAGGGTATGTGCAAAACAGAGGATTCAACCAGAATTACCGAAACCATCCGAATCTGTCTTACATAAGCACCAATGTCGAAATCCCCAAGAACAAGTCTACCCCGAGCAAGCTCAACAATCCCAAGGAAAAATTTTTGTGCAAAACGCATGCGGCTCAGGTTTTTCTCAAGGCTTTCAAGGCCAGAACAATTTCCAAGGTGGGTTTCAGCCAAAACAACCATTCAACACCTTCCAGACAGCATCACCAGCCCCATTCAAAGTTTTTGCGAGCTCTGCAAATGGCTCTCAAGATGAGCTTAAGGTCCTTATGCAGTAACTCCTGCTCAACCAACAATAGTCTGCTAAAGAGATCAATGTCAAAGTGGATGGGATGTATCATGATCTAAACATCAAAATTGAGGCCATCAATAGTAGGTATGAGTCTCTTGCTACACATGTGAAGAAACTCGACACACAAGTAGCACAGACTGCTGATGAAATCAAGAGACAACCAGGAAAAGTATAGACAAATCCCAGAGAGCATTGCAATGCAATCACTACTCAAGGAGAAATGAAGACTATACCTGAGTTGAAGAATGAGTTGGAAGCACATGCTGCTGCAACAGAGAAGAAACACGCTTCCAATACCCCACCACCATATGTTCGTAAGGTGCATACCATGTGCCACCTAGACACCTCATGAAGCCTATTAGTGCAGAGAAGCTGAGTGGTTTTGATAAGTTGGTGAGGAAGATTCCCCATGAGTTCTTGTTTGAAGAAGCCTTGGAAGACCGACATTTGTTAGATTTCTTCTAGAATTGCAGAGAGACTCTAGAAGAGATTAAGGCACTCTTCATCAAGGCAAGGAGCACACCACCACCAAAGAAGAAATTGTCTAAGATTGAAGACCCCGAGAAGTTTGCTGTTCCATGTTCTATCTTTGGAGTCGACTTTAAAGAATCTCTTGTGGATTCTGGGTCTAGCGTGAATCTGATGTCGAAGGCTGTTGCAGAGAGGTTGGGAATTGCTGATATGAAGCCTCTTCATATGACTCTTGCGTTCAATAACTCCACCACCACGACCCCATATGGTATCATCCCTGATTTGCTTGTTAATATAGGAAATTGCTTGGTTTCTATTGATTTCCTGGTTGTAGAGATGAGTGAAGGTTCTGACATGCCTCTGATTCTGGGAAGACCATTCATGGCTACATTGGGGGCAGTTGTAGACATGCCTAATAAGAGAATCTCACTCTCTATCATTGACAAAAAGGTCTTCTACAAAGCCATCCCCACTAGAGGAGCTCCCAAACACGTCTCTTGCATTACTGTTGTCACAGGAAAGACGTTGGTGGTTGATCCTTGGAAAGAGTCTTATAAAGAGGACAAAGTCAAATTAGTCTTAGATGATCCTCCTATCATCAGCAAGAGAGTGACATCATAAAGACTAAGGCACAAGGGAACGTAAAAAGCAAAATAGTCAAGGGAGATGTTTATATAACTTTGATCCCTCAGAAGTGTGATGGAGATTCGATTGAGTATAGGGTGAAGTGCAACGGAACTTCTAAGCCATTCTCTAAGGCTAGAGCCATTCTCACTTCAGAGCTGAAGGAGAAAGGAAAAGAAGCCGTGAAGGGTATGTTGAGCAGAGTTCTGAAGTTGGAGATGTCTAATTGTGGAACTTGTTTTGGGGCAAGTTCTCATGCTCATCATGACTGATACCTGAGCCAAAGTCAAGCTAGCGAGTTTAAACAAGCGCTTGGTGGGAGGCAACCCACTGGTAAGTTTTATTTTATTTTATTTTTCTTGAGTCTGTTTTGCCTTCCTCCTGATTTATTTTCATACTGATTTATTTTCATACTGAGACTAACGATTTATCTTCGTGTCTTCGCTTATTGTTCAACTCATTGCTTAGGCTAAATTGATAACTTAGTCTCTGATCGAGGGTTTAATCTATTCATCGGGTTTAATCTATGCAAAGGAACTTCGAAGCCATTCTCTAAGGCTAGAGCCATTCTCACTTCAGAGCTGAAGGAGAAAGGAAAAGAAGCTGTGAAGGGTATGTTGAGAAGAGTTCTGAAGCTGGAGATGTCTAATTGTGGAACTTGTTTTGGGGCAAGTTCTCATGCTCATCATGACTGATACCTGAGCCAAAGTCAAGCTAGCGAGTTTAAACAAGCGCTTGGTGGGAGGCAACCCACTGGTAAGTTTTATTTTATTTTTCTTGAGTCTGTTTTGCCTTCCTCCTGATTTATTTTCATACTGAGACTAACGTTGAAGTAAGTCTGGGGGAGGGTCTTTGTCGTTACTAACGTTGTTTTCTTTCTTTTATTTTCTCTTTTGAGTCATTTTGGTGTTTTTCCTGAGTCGTTTTACTGAGTCAAAGAATTGTTGGAGATGATGATCACGATCTTGGATTTCTTGTTATAATTTTTTCATCTAAGTGACCATTGTTGCAGAGTTAGCTTCAGATCAGACTAATGAAAAATCTAAAGGCTGGCCAGTTAATCAGAGGCATCCATGTTTCCAGAAGATTCAAAAAGCTTGAGCTAGTTTCTGAGCTCTTCCTTTTACCTCACCATTGTGATTGGTGTCTTCAGAGCTTGAATCCTCATTCGTATCTGACAAGACAACCTGTGTGAAAGTATGGTACTCCTCTCCCTTGTTTAAAGTAAAGCAGAAAATATGAAATGATTTTCTTTTGGGTAAAGGGCTAGGAAAATTTCCATCGATCCCACTATTTTACTTCAAAAGAAATGATCACACTAAGGTTGGAAGTGAGGTCTAGGAAAATTTCCAGAGATACCATTATTCGCCTACACCTTTGAAAAAAAAAAGAAAATACATGAGAAAAAAATAAGTCTGGGGGGAGAGAAAGAGTACCAAAGGTTGTGTGGTTGTCTTGTCATGGTATCAAAAGGGAAAGAATTTAGAAGGTTCTTAGCACTATGATCTTTTGGTGAGACCCATCGATAATGGCTTTTGGATTATTCTGTGAGATAATGAGTTGAATCTGGGAGGCTGGGATGCTTGCAGAGAAGTACATGGTGGTTCGATCTGGAGCTGGTTTTGTAACATGTGGATTACTAAGTTGGATGGTCATTGCAGTGTTCTCAAGAAAAGGTGAATCTCCGTGTTTTCAAACTTCTTCCTTGTTATTGGTTTTCTGTTTGCTTGAGGAAAAGCAAAAGACTAAGTCTGGGTGAGTTGATGTGTTGCGTTTTTAACGCATTCTAACCCGTGTTTTGCAAGGTTTTTGAGTCTTTATCGAGTCTTTTAGTCCTTTTAGAGTCAGTTCAGGTCAAAAGGCGTTTCAGGACGGAGTTTGGAGACTAAGGAGTGCGGATAGCCATCATGGAAGGAATTGGGGCTAGAAAGGCAAGGAAAACATGAAGGAGAGACTGTCAAGCCATTCTATCGGTCACTTGGGCAATATAAGTGACCGATAAAATCACCCGATGAAGATCCAAAGACGTCGCTTTTGGCAAGCAGTTTTATCGGCCATTTGGGGGATAAAAGAGGCCGATAAAAAGCCCAATCTCGTGCCAAAGAGTATCAGCTCCTATGAGAGTTTTTATCGGCCATTTGGCCGATAAGAATGGGTCGATAAAATGATGAATCCGAAACCAACCAAAAGACGTCAAGCTCCTGTGAGGGTTTTTATCAGCCATTTGGGGGATAAAGGAGGCCGATAAAACACCACACCCAAATGCCGAAGAAACACGAATGTCAAGTTCCTGCCAAGCCATTTTATCGGCCAACTGGGGGATAAAAACTGGCCGATAAAACTCCATTTCCTGACGAGAAAAAAGGACATTTTGGGGTTTTCCTGTTTTGGCACAAATTTGCCTAATCTCGACCCTGGATGACTCTAGACCTATTTAGACCTATTTTCAGCCACTTTTTACATGACGCTTTCATTATCATTCAAATTTTTAGCTTTTGCAACTTTGTAAGCTTTGGGGAGAAGAATCTCTACATCTTTTTAGAAGAATTTCTAAACCCTTTTTGGATTTCTTATTTATTGAATATAAGTTTTTCTCTATCTCCTCGTTTGTTCCCTGTTTCCATGTCTGAGTAGTTTCTTAGTTAGGTTTAGGGTTTCAAGGGGATCTATGAATCATTGAATTAGACATAGATAGGGATTTATCTTCGTGTCTTCGCTTATTGTTCAACTCATTGCTTAGGCTAAATTGATAACTTAGTCTTTGATCGAGGGTTTAATCTATTCATTAAAAGTGTTATAGATTGCTTGTAAGAACATAAGCGAGCGAATCGTCCTTAGCCAACGAAAGCTGATGCTAAGGCAATTCGTGAACATATCAAACCAATTCCTTTATGCAGGTCTAGAATTCTAAGTTCAAACGACAGTTTATAATCTTAGGTTGTGAGATTTAGTGATCAATACCACGACAATGGATTGGTTAAATATTTATGTTTGAGTTCAAAACTTGTGTTAAATCGTTCCCTGAATAACTGTCTGGTTTATGATATCTGCATGTATTCATGCGAAGAAACCCTTGGCCTAACGTTTTGTCCTTATTGAATTTACATTGCCTTTAGTTATTTTCATTTACTTTTTAAATTCAAACCATATTCTCGTCTTAGCTTAGTTTCACTTTGTGAGATTTGTAGTGTGACCTTGGTCCTTGTGGATTCGATCCCATCTATACTACTGTGATAGACTGTTCTTTTGCAGTGTTTTTATTTGGGTTATTCCTGAAGTGTTTCACTTACGACACGACACGCTCTTATAGATGAACGATTGGGTGGTTCTTAACACCTAAGATCATATTCTAGGCTATAACACTAGATTTTAACAACGATCTATAGAAAAGAGTTCTAGAATTCGGCTAAGTTTATCTCGCGAAGATCCTTATCGAACATAGTCGATTCCCTTCGATGGAACCCTTAAACTCAACGACGAATTACTCAAACATAATTAAAAGCGAAGACATAATTAAATAAAAAGCAAGAGATGGAAGAAGAAGTCTCTCGATTTTAAGAACTAAGTCCAGAGAAAACTTCTCTACTAATCTCGAAAAGAAAAGTAAGGGTATAATAAATGCAAAGACATAAAATAAGATTGCATAATATAAAGAACAGAATAGAAAAGAGGGTTCAAGAGAAATCTCTATCACCTTAAACAAAAAACGAAGAACGAAGAACAAAGAAAATAAAAACCCTAGAAAATCGTGATGGTAGCTCCCAAAGGGACACCCAAGAGGGGCACAATAAGGCACACCAAATAAGGTCTGTAAAACATGTATTTATAGGTCTTCAACTCTTGCTTTGGTCGTCCTTAGGGTTTCCTTGAAGAGAAAACGAAGTGGGCTTTAAATGGGCTTCAAATGGAGTGTTTTTGGGCCGATCTAGGCTGGCCGCGTGTGCGTGAGCTGGACCCGCGGCCAAAGGTATCTTTGCCGCGGGTGGAGAACCTCTTGCCGCGGCGAGGAGTGTGTTTGCCGCGGCCACGAGCTCTGGACCCGCGGTGGATGGCCTATGAGGTTGAATCTTCAATTCTTCTCTTGCTTCTTTCGCGAGACTACAGAACATGTTTTCAGTCAATTGGATGTATCTTGAGATCTAACCGTTGTATTGTTTTGAAACCAAGTGTGTATGAAAGGTGGTTCTCCCTTCTATCTTGTATCCAAATTTTTGCGTGATCGAACGATGAAAGGTCCCCATCGGATGTCAAACTTTTGACTGTCCAAAATTGTCCAAAATCTGGTTTTTTTCCAATTTGCGTCGTTTTGCCTAAGGAACCTGAAAAGAGTCTTGAAACTACAAATATGCGAAAACTACGATAAAAACATGTAAAAGCGAATGAAACACTTATTAAACTGTTCTAAAATAAGCGGTAAAACGGGTAAAAATACAGTGTTATCAACTCCCCCAAACTTAAACTTTGTTTGTCCTCAAACAAAACAAAACCTAAGCTCGGAAAGATCAAATAAAAAATCATAGGGAACTCGAAATCTCGGAGACCGTCCTTCTAAACCATGACCATTGAACCACATCAAACGCAACCTAGCCTAGAGAATTCTCACCAGAATTTTCCGTAACACTAGTCCACGGTATCCATCATACGAAATCGAAACTTTCAAGATCCAAAATTCCGGTCAACTAGCTGTCTAAATTCATTAAGTGCAAATGTGAACTTCTCATCAAAAAAGTACTAACCAAGACAATCGAGGCTAGTCGTTAAGGGCTTTTTAGAGGTGAGGGCAAAAGTGTTTCGGGTTACCGTATTTCCACCGGAGGTTGCTAGATATTATGCAAAACAGCAAGAGAGGATGGATCTGTTGACGACCACAGTTTCCAGTCACTTCTTACTTGCATAAGTGTTGTTGCAAACTTCTCATTCTTCGAAACTTTTTTGCCGTTTCCCCCAGACTTAGATTTTTTTCCGGGTAATGATTCGAACGGCTTCTTACTCCTCACATACGTAAAATGGTTGCCTTGGTATAAGAAGATTGACTACCCTAAGACTCTTTACGCTTTTGTTTCCTTTCCTATCGATTATTATTATTCTTCTTTTTTTTCTTTTGAAATGGGAAACGCCTTTAGAACGGGAGTCTTAGGGAAGACGAAAATTACCAACAATGAGGGATTCCCAAGGCAACTTTTAAGCTTGAATTGTTGATACTTCCTTAACCGAATCCATCTCATCTTCCGTCTTCTCAAGTGACTGAAAAATGTGTCGTTCCTCCCTCTCCGGCGTTTTTGCACATATCTGCACATAAGACGACAAGAGAAGCAAGCATGTGGTTCGAAAATGATGGTTAAGGTTAGGGGTAGGGTACCAGCTAAAGATGAACTGGCCATCTAGGACAACCACGAGTGGCAAAAAGGGAAAAGACGTCCTAGATGTCTGATTCGTTGTCTCGTCTAAAACATTTCATGAGAAAATTAAGTCAAGTTAAAGTTCAAATATAATAAAGCTAGTATATTCCATCCTAAAGAATCCCTACGGTCTAAACTCCTCTGGGGATTTTGCATTAACAGAAACTCTAGCTACCGCTTAGTCTAGAACCAAATTACGAAAGACCATGTTACTAGGAAATAGCGTAGAAGCACACTGGTCGGTTATCGTCATGGATTTCATCATTCACTCAAAATGTATTCTTACTTTTGAAAAACTTGAAAAAACTAAATAAAAGCTCAAAAAATGCAAAATGCAAAAACACATGAAAGAAAAGGTGGTTAGTAAGGGATGGAATCCTCCCCCATACTTAAATCACATCGTCCTCAGTGTGAAATAAATCGAGCAAGGACGAGAAATAGAGTATGTGATAATTGAAAAAAGTAAGGGAAAAAGAAAACTTACCTGGATGTGGAGGAGGATGGATGTGGGAATGGAATGGTGGTGGATGGGGGATGGAAATTGGTTATGTGGTGATGGGGAATGGGTGTGGGGATGGTCGGGAACGGATGGGGATCGTTTGCGGATCGAGGGAGCTCGATTGCAAACGACAGAAGGCTGGCCGCGGGTCGAAGGGACGTGACCGCGGCCAAGTGGTGCTTCGCCGCAGGTGTAGATGACGCAGGCGCGGTCGAGGGACGTCTCGCCGCGGGTCGAAGGGACGTAAGCGCAGCCATGCTCTTTTGCGGCCAAGGTGATTTTTGCTCGGTTTGTGATGAGCCGAGCAATCTTGAACCGAGATCCTATTTTTTGTCTTTTCGTTTTTATTTTTATTTTTTGGGGTTTTTTGAATTTTATGAAAGCCTGAAACTAATAAAAAAAAAGCGTAAATATAGGTACTTAGACTGTTGACAAAAAAAAAAAAAACGTAAATAGAAAACCAAAGAAAACCAAAAATAAAATACGTACCGAAAAATGGGTTGTCTCCCATTTAGCGATTTTGTTTTACGTCGGTTAGCTCGACGTTGGTGGCGAGATGAGCTTAGTCGAAGAAGGATCTTGTTTTAAGACAATAAGCTTGAGGTCGTGAGTTGATCATGGGAGATGCAAAAGAATCATCTCGGTAATAAACATACTCTCAAACTTCCTTGAGAGTATTTGGTCGATCGGTAACTTGCACCGATTAGAGTGCAAATCGTGATCTCGCACCGGAGTTTCAGAAATTATAAACGAAGAAAAACAAAACCAAAAAAAAAAAAAAGTTGTCTTAGATTCGATTTACTAACTTCTGAGATTGTGTAGGTGAAGACGATTGGATTCCCTGGCAACGGCGCCAAAAACTTGATGCTGCTAGGGTTTAGCATAGCTTCAGGTGATAATATTTATAACCCTAGGTGACTGCAAATGCACAACAGTGCGATGTAGTACTTAAGGTATCTATCCACATGGAATCCTCGCTTACCTACAGAACCTTAAAACCAGAATTAGTAAGGAAGTCTAAGACGAAAAAACGGTTTTTGGGATAGATTGTCACAATCCCTAGATGAATTCAAAGAAAGAATGCATCGGGATCGTGGATGCATTCTTTCTGGGACGTCCGTGATAATGCATCGGGATAGTGGATTTGGAAGAAGCTTCTCAAGCTGCGGCAGCTTGCGAGCACGTTCATTCGTTCAGAGGTTCGTAATGGCACAAGCACTATGTTCTGGCTAGATATTTGGTTAAGTGCGGGTCGTCTACTGGACGTAACAGGGGAGGCAGGAACTAGAGTCTTTGGAATTCACAGATATGCAACTGTTGTAGAAGTTACTAGAGGAAATCGCTGGAATGTTCGCCACTGTCGTGGTAACGTTTACAACACAATGGTGGAAGTGGTGACATCAATGCCGATTCCAAACTCTAATAAAGGTGATGACATTATGCTGTGGAAGCAAGGGCTAGATAACTACAAAAACAGGTTCTCCTCTAGCTATACATGGGAACAAATAAGATCTAAATCACCGCAAGTTTATTGGTTTAGGGTTGTGTGGTTTCCCCAAGCAACTCCTCGATACTCCTTCATTACTTGGTTAGCGGTTAAAGACAGACTAGCAACTGGGGCTCGTATGAGAAACTGGGGAATCACCCAGCCTTTTACATTGTGTGGTGAGCGAGATGAAACGAGAGACCACCTGTTTTTTGCATGTCCATATGCATACTCTATTTGGTCCGATCTATGTGGTAGTCTCCTCCGCTCCACCATTACACCGGACTGGACGGATACACTCCATACTCTTGCTACTCATGCTTTTCCACAAACCGACAAGCTTCTTATCAAAATGGCGTTCCAAACCACCATTTATCATGTCTGGAGAGAACGGAATGAACAACGACATCACAAGGGCTACCATCATTACCACCAGCTTCTCTCAAAAATTGACAAGACAGTACGCAATCGAATTATAAGCATGCAATTCCCAGGTTCAACCGAAAATGAAGGATTACTACATCGTTGGACGGACAAATGGAGGTGACTCGTCCTTAATTGTTTTGCTTGCCTACTCATTATCGTTTCAACTTGTTGCTCTTTCTCCCAGCTTTTGGAATTTTCCCAAACCTTGTAAATATTCTTTTTTTGTTGATCAATAAATTTAACATTTCAACAAAAAACAAATTCAAAGAAAGAAAAAAGACGCTATTAAAATAATAAAGACTTATGTTGAGTTGACGGCATATCTATTGGATATGGTCGATTCAAAACACGATAACAAAGCTCTCAGTAACATTGATTCTAGTAACTCCACGAACGAAATAGAATAAACGGCGTAGCCTACTTTAGTACATCCTATGCACCAACAATCTATATACTCAACCAGTAGCTTTCGTCTCTGGCCGCGCAGAAAATTGTGTTGTTCGCGCTGATTCTTCTTAGTTCACGGCACTCCGTAAATATACTTTCGTATCTTACGACGCAACACCGTCTTATAGATGAACGATTTGGGTGTTTAAATTCAGCACTTTTGGTGGTTCTCCTAAGATCAGATTCTAGGCCATAACACTAGATTTTAACAACGATCTATAGGAACAAGTTCTAGAATTCGGCTAAGTTTATCTCGCAAAGATCCTTATCGAACATAGCCGATTCCCTTTGATGGAGCCCTTAAACTCAACGAAGAATTACTCAAACATATTTAAAAGCGAAGACATAATTAAATAAAAAGTAAGAGATGGAAGAAGAAGTCTCTCGATTTTAAGAACTAAGTCCGGAGAGAACTTCTCTACCAATCTCGAAAAGAAAAGTAAAGGTAAAATAAATGCAAAGACATAAACTAAGATTGCATAATATAAAGAACATAATAGAAAAGATGGTTCAAGAGACATCTCTATCTCCCTAAACAAAGAACGAAGAATGAAGAACAAAGAAAATAAAAACCCTAGAAAATCGTGATGGTGGCTCCCAAAGGGACACCCAAGAAGGGCACAATGAGGCACACAAAATAAAATCTGTAAAACATGTATTTATAGGTCTTCAACTCTTGCTTTGGTTGTCCCTAGGGTTTCCTTGAAGAGAAAACGAAGTGGGCTTTAAGCGGGCTTCAAACGGAGTGTTTTTGGGCTGGACCCGCGGCCAAAGGTGTGTTCGCCATGGGTGGAGAGCCTCTTCCCGCAGCCAGGAGTGTGTTCGCCGCGGCCACGAGCTCTGGACCCGCGGTGGATGGCCTATGAGGTTGAATCTTCAATTCTTCTCTTGTTTGTTTCGCAAGAGTGCAGAACATGTCTTCAGTCAACTGGATGTATCTTGAGATATAACCGTTAAATTGTCTTGAAACCAAATGGGTATGAAAGGTAGTTCTCTCTTATATCTTGTATCCAAATTTGGGCGTGATCAGACGGTAAGAAGGTCTCCATCGGATGTCAAAATTCTGACGGTCCAAAATTGTCCAAAATCTGGTTTTTCTCCAATTTGCGTCGTTTTGCCTAAGGAACCTGAAAAGAGTCTTGAAACTACAAATATGCAAAAACTACGATAAAAACATGTAAAAGCGAATGAAAGACTTATTAAAGTGTTCTAAAATAAGCGGTAAAATGGGTAAAAATATAGTGTTATCAACCATTAGTTCACTTTTGTCAGCTCTCTCGATTTCACGAAACCCATCAATTCAATTAGTTATCACGAAAGAGCTTCCCTTTGAATCATATATCCCCTTGAAACTCTATGTATCCTATGAGTCTAGCTTGAAACGAACAATCCGAGAAAATGACTGCATTGATCTCTTTCAACTAATCCTTGTGACCATAATGTAATATCTCTTCCTAACTGTCTTGTTTGACCATCTGTTCTTACTTTGTTCCCCATCAAATACACCCAGTTCGCCCACAAATTTCTTAATTATACATTGGTCAATTGAGGAATTCCTTTTGGCGAATTAAATCTCGGGAAAAGTGATGTGTTGTCTAATCATTCTACACTCTTTGCTTTCTTCGTAAACTATTCAATGGCTTCTCAATCTTCTTAAACTCGTTTTTTTTTGTGTTTGGCATCCTACTTCTTGTACCACAAAGTCCCTTTGCAATCTTCTCGACTTCTGTAGTTTTCCAAAGGCAGTTGAAATTGTTATCCCAACCCCTGAAGAAAATCCAGAGAGGGTGCATCTGGGTTATTGTTGCACGTATACTACTTATTTTTTAGATTGTGGTCTTCATTTTCCACTTCCCAAACTCTTAGTAAGATATCTTTCGGAAATCCTTCCTTCTTTTTGTGATGGGAAGGCGTCGAGCTCATCTCGAAGTTCCGAGGTACTAACCCCTTCACCTTCTCTCCAAGCTGACTCTATTCCGAGTTCGAATGAAGAAGTTTCTAGGGATATGGTTCTATCGGTACCTCAGCCGAAGCCGACTGGGTCTGTTCATCCTAATCTTGACCCCAAATTTTTCTCTTTCATTCTGAACAAGACTGGTTTGAGCGCACTAATTGAACTGCTGATGGCCGAACTCTGCAACTGCTGGTGACCGAACTCTGCAATGAGATCTTAATTCATTGATCGTGCAGGATCGAGTTGCATCCACGGTTATTATGCGCCATTATCGAAACATTCGAGCCGGTACTATAGGAAATGAGTATCACTCAAGAGGTAAATAAGTAAAAAGGATCGAAAAGTCTTGTTTTATTAAAGTCATTAGGTCGTCAGGACGACGAGCTAACAGAAAAATAACTATGAGTTAGAAACTAATAGCCGGGAAGTTTGTAACAATTTGTCACTTAGCTCTCGGAGGTGAATGATGAATGCCTCTTCTCAATGGGGAGTTCCTCTATTTATATATGTCAGAGTCGGTCGAATATCGACTTAGATAATGGCAATCTTCCTTTTTTCTCGGCATCGAAATGGATCATTTCCTTTTTTTCGTGTGGATTTACCTTTATCCTCGAAGATCTTCACGTGATTTTCGGAAGTCTGCGCCTAAGTCATTAAGTCGGGCTTAGTGGGCTTTGAGGCCGGTAAATGGGCTGATCTCGATTTGGTTCGGGTTAAAGAGGAGGTGTGGAGCTTACCTCCAACAATAACCCAAAAGTTCGGTGAATGAGTATTTAGGAGTTTGGCGAATTTCATGAAAATATTTAGCTCATCGTGAATCAAGATTGGTGAATTTGCGAGAGACATTAGTTCGGCAAGATGCGAACCTGGTATCTATGAACGAAGTTCGGCGAATCTTTTGAAAAGGTGCGAATTTTTGTGATATCTTTACCCATTGCGGAATTCGAAGAGTCGTCATTATTACTTTCGTTGGGAACCATTTCTCTCTCTATATATTCTCTTCAACTTCATTCTCATCTTTTGTATTTGTGGTGTGATTTTTCCGATTTGCTTGAAAATCTTCATCTTGTTCTTCAATGTTCTTCTATCTCTTTTTCAAAAATCATGAGAGGAATCCGGGCAGAATCTAGCACGTCATCCAAATCTATTGATGATCTTGAGAGTGTTTGGGAGTCCGGTTTCGCTCCCATAAGTTAGATACAGTTCGTCGAGTTCTACGAGTTTGTCAAATGATAGTTCGGGAAGTGGGGACTCAGTTCATCAATAGATTAACTTCCATCAGAATGAATTCGGTCCCAGTTCATCTCATCCAGAGATTAGGGTTTCCGAGCTGATAGATGAAGATAATCGAAATTTAGATGCTCAATTTCAGGACGAAGAAGAAATATTCTCCCAAGCGGAGAAGAAGGACAAGGGGGAAATGAAGAAATTGCAGCTCGAGAGGAAAAAGCATAGATAGTCATCAAGCCCGTCAGTATCGGGCCGACCCGTTCTACTATGCAATCGGTAGAAGCAATACTTGTGTTGTGCGGTGCGCCAGAAGGATTGATATATTGGATTCCCGGTTAGCAGCGACGTCCTTGGGACGTCTGTGAAGACTATATATGTTTGTATGAGGATTACTTCAGAAGTTGTGATCTTCGATTTCCAATACCGAATCTCATATATGGGTTTTGCAATCGGCACAAAGTGGCAATTTCTATGCCAGCCTCGGTGATTAATATGGTTGGAATTCTTTCCTTGGGGGGACGAGCTTGATATTCTGATATTGATGCGCTCGGATTGGTGTCCGAAACTTCGGGTTTTAAAGTTATAAACCTAAAAGTTCTGCAAGTGCACATATGTGCAATCTAGTACTTAAGGTATCGATCCACTGGGAGAAAATGTTTTTCTGTGAGACCTTAGACAGAGAATTAGCAAGGAAGTCTAAAACGAGAATAAAGTTTTGTAGGATTTTGGTAACGAAAATTGTAAAAAACGAAAAAACGGGAAATTGCTTGGAAACTTAAAATGAAAATCGATGGCTTGAAAGTAAAAAGGGAATAACGATTTGTAAACTATAATAAAACGATGTTGGGTCGACAGGGATATCTTAGGGGATGTTCAATTCAATCACGGTACCTAAGCTATTAGTAACTATGTTTCTAGTAACTTCTTGATTATCTCCAAAATTGGGCTGGATCAGAAGTTGAGAAGAACCTCTTTGGCAGTTGAACTTCTGACGGTTTGATTTTGAGCCGAAATTAATTGATAAACGCATCATATTAAGGTGAGGCTTTGATATGTGATTTACAATTAGGTTGAATAAGGGAATGATCTGATCTGTAGAATCAGAAGAGTTTGTGATGATGTTCTGAATATAATTAAAACCGCTTGATCTCTACTTAGAAACGTGATTTGCCCGCATGTTCTGGTTGATCAGGAAGCTTGTTTTGTTGTACACAAGGATTTTGGATTTTGGATTGATGTCATATGAAATGGTGAGAAGGGAGTTGCACAAGTGGCAACTCCCAAAGTTGTTTACATTGATGCTCATACCAATATATATATATGAATCCAAACTTGCTAGGAAACCCTAATTACATGGGTTTGTGAATTTGTATTGGGTTTGTGTTGGGCCTTTGTGTGTGCTTCAATAGTAATCGCATGATCCTAGACCTGATCAAGTGGCAACTCCGGAGCAAGCTAAACAATAAACAATATAAAAAATTTGCAGAAATCTAAACAAAATATCTATCTATGGAACCCTAAATGAACATTTTCTCCCCTATATATAAAACCATGCTATTCCATTAGACGCAATAACGTTGGATAATTTTTACAATGTTAACATTTTGTTGATTTTGATTAGATAAATTGCTATTAGTTATTTTATATATTTAAAAATGCACTAACAAAATGTTTATGTTTGATTTGTTTAGATTGCTCAGAAGCTCGAGTCTATCCTCCTCATCAACGATGCGACGTGTGTAAAATATGTAAATCAAAATCCTATTTCACATTAACTTTTTTGTTTTATACTCTATTTTTTTTGTTTCTCTAATTGGTTTTCTGGATTTTGGATCTGCAGTGATTCTATACTCTCTCTCGCAAATTTAAGTCAAGACCTAGAATTCGATTCTAAATGGTGCTTTGTGGCTTTTGAGGAAGAAAATATGGAGAACATGGAGTAGGATTTGAAGCATATGGTGAAGAAAATTTGTGAGTACTTAAAAGGTATATTTGGTAATCTGAATAACACTTTGGAATATGTTATTTCTTCTCATCGATTTCAGATCGTATCATTTGCCCGATCAGATCATCGATTTCTTTTATTATAATTAGATATCGTTAGATGCTTTTATTTTATTTCATTTGAGGTGTGAGACAAATCTCTTCAATGCAGTGTGAGGATCAAAGAAGAAGAAGACAAGCAATAGTTTCCATTTTCTCTGGGATCACGAAAATGGTGGATACAGCGATTCAGGTGATTTAGAGGTTGTTCATCGTCACATGATCTCTTAAAGCATAGGCTTTTTCTCCTCATTCATCTCCAGATTTTGTTATCACTTTCCGAAACCTTATTTGATCATTCAAAGATATCTTCATTTTGTGATTTTGTAGGTGTTGTGGCTATTTGATGTTCTTAAATGAGTTCTATTATGATTTCTCTGTTTATTTGTTGTTGATTTTATGAAAAAGGGACTCAATAAGATACCTTCATTTTGTGATTTTGTAGGAGTCGTGGCTATTCATTGATTAAGATTTTTTTATACCTCAATGTATAATTTTCTGTTTTCTCATTTTATATTGTATTTTGTAATTTATGTAATATGTGTTTTTTTTTTTTTGGCTGTGAAGCAGTGGTGATTTACACTCATCAAGTATACATTGAGGTATTACAGAGAAGAAGGGAAAATACATGCTTAGGAGAATCATGAGAAGAGGAAGGCGGAGATGGATGAAGAAAATGGATTTAAGATTATCAAATGGTAAAAATTACACATGTTCAATCCGGTTTCGGTTTGATATTTTTGGATTTTCTTAGAACCAAATACATTGTGAATCGCTTTACATGGTTTTTATTTTGGTTTTGGTTTGGATTCGATTTTTATTTTATTTATTTTTTTGGTTTTGGTTTTTCTAAATTAAAAATAATTTGATTTCTGGATTGCTCTGTTTTTTGTTTGGTTTGGTTTATTCGGACAGAACATCTTTCACATTTCAATAAGTTTAAGAGAAATGTGTGTATAGGTGAAGGCGGAGAGGATGAAAGTGAGGACGGAGGAGAAGTTGTCGAACAAGCTGACGGCGACAAAGAGGATAGCAGAGGAGAGGAGGGCAATTTCGTTAGCTCTCGATTTATATAATTGTGTAATAATCTATATCAGATTTATAATCTTGATTTTCACTTGGTTAAATCTCAGATATCGTAAATTTATATCTTCTATGGAGTTTTAAAACTCTGAATGTTAGTTATATACGAAACAATCATTACCATTACAATATATATAGGTTTCCCTTTAAAATAGTTATTGTTACTTACCAAAAATCATAACAAAAAAAAAATTAAGCTTAATCCTCGGGATTGATATTGAAATAATTAAATCAGCATCAAAAATACGAACATATCAAAGAAAATAAATTTGTTACTATAAAAGATTCCTGAAATAAATTATGCAATCCTAATTAAAAAAAAACCTAGCCATATCCCTTTCTTCACCTATATATTAGACAAAACACAACATACATATCAGCTAACTGACCGGTTTATCTATATCCCTTTACTTTAAAACCAATAAAGTATCTACAAGTTTTGGTTTTATTGTCACAAATACTTCCGAGCTCTATAACATAAGACTACGTAATCCAGCTTAATATAATAATATTTTATTATTATTATTATTACTCCCTCCGTTTTTTTTAATGATGTTTAAGATTTGACAATCGACCAAAATAGCACATTTTAGAATTTTTG
>PKMM01047552.1:0-44941 GCA_002933915.1 Eutrema heterophyllum | reverse complement strand
AAAAAACGGGAAATTGCTTGGAAACTTAAAATGAAAATCGATGGCTTGAAAGTAAAAAGGGAATAACGATTTGTAAACTATAATAAAACGATGTTGGGTCGACAGGGATATCTTAGGGGATGTTCAATTCAATCACGGTACCTAAGCTATTAGTAACTATGTTTCTAGTAACTTATTGATTATCTCCAAAATTGGGCTGGATCAGAAGTTGAGAAGAACCTCTTTGGCAGTTAAACTTCTGACGGTTTGATTTTGAGCCGAAAATCTAGTTTTTCTCCAATTTGCAATGGTTTTGCCTAAGTAGCCTGAAAAGAGTCTTGAACCTACAAATATTCGAAAATCGTGATAAAAACATATAAAAGCGAATGAAACACTTATTATTAAAGTGTTCTAATAATATAGATAGTAAAATGGGTAAAAATACGGTCAACTCCCCCAGACTTAGACTTTTTTTGTCTTCAAACAAAACAAAACCTAAGCTCGGAAAGATGATATATCATGGTTTTTACCCCTTTTTGACCATGATATAGGTCTTGTTTTTAGAGTCTTTATAGTGTTTTTGGAGTCTTTTAGAGTCTTTTCAGCTTTTAGGTACGTTTGGAGCATAATTGGAGATATTGAAGCATTCTGGAGCTTTTTGGAGCAAAGCAGAGACCGTGTAGCGATTTGAAGCCATTGTATCGACCGACACCACCTGGTGTCGATCGATACTGACACCATGAAGGAAGGAACCGTGTCATTGTCCGAGTATCGATCGATACCACTTATGGTATCGGTCGATACCGTCGTCCATGGAAAAGGAAACGCGACTTTTTACAAGTTTGAAGAAACTGCACGTTGGTCCAGAAGACTTTAATAATTACAAGAAGCCCAAAAACGTGTTTTAGCATTATTATTAGGTTTTTCAGCCACTTTCGTTAGCTAGGCTTTATTTTACTTTAGTTTTCTGTGAGAAAGCTTTGGAGGGAGACAAGTCTGAAACTCTGTTCGCCTGAGAGAAGATTTCGAACCCTTGTTTTACTCTCTTCTATTTATTTGATTTGATGATCTATTCAATCATGTTGCTTGTTTCAATCTCCATGTCTGAGTAGATCCACTGTTAGGTTCAGGGTTCTCATAAGGATTTTCTCTGAATGTTAGGTTAATTAGTTAATTAGGATTCACCATCTGAATTAGTTCTTCACCATAGGTTGTTCTCATAGCTAATTCTAGGTTGACGAATCTGGAACTTAGATCTTAGGATAATTGATTAGGCACGAGAGTGCGATTAATTACCTGATAGAACTTAAGGTGAACAAAATAACTATTCGCAAAGAGATTTGGTTTAGTTGTTTTGTGAACAAATCAAACTTGAACTAAGAGCTGGTTTAGACTTTAGGATTCACAAAGAGATTTGGAATTCTAGGATTTGGAATTCTAGAATTTAGACTTAGATAGTTTTCGCAACGAGAGTTGTTTAGCTATACTTTAGTGATTTGAGTTCAAGAACCGCGCTAAATCTGAATCATGTTAGTTAGTTTATCTACATTGATTGAATTCTTGAGAAACACCCTGAGCCTATCTTCCTTCCAATTGACTTACAACTTGTTTAATTTACGCACTCGCATTCAATTACATTGTTTAGTTTACCTTAATTCGAGTCTATATAATCTATTGTGTGACTTTCTTGAGTTCTTGTGTTTGACCCCTACATATACTACAACAACTGCTTTATTACTTATAGGGTATTAATTTGAGCATATCAAATTTTGGCACAGTTGCCGGGGACTCAATGTCGCCATTAGATTTTAGCTAAGAATTTCGTCTAAATCGTAGAGTATCGATCGACACCCTAGTGGTATCGGTCGATACCCGTCGCGTTTTTTGGTTACTTACGTTCTTGACTTTCGTGTTTCAGGTGCATGCCTCTTCGTGAAACCAGAAGGAACAAGAGCACTCAGCTAGTTAATCTTTCCAACGAGGAACTAGCAAACTTGGAACGCACAATCAGGAAAGCAAAGAAGCCAGCAGAGATGAACAACCCATTGGTTTTGATTCGTGATGAGGCTGGTACTTTGAGAGACCAAGAGGGTCATTTGTGCAATGAGAGGGGGCAACGACTTGATGGAGATGGAAACATCATTGTCCCTCCAGCTGTTGTGAATGTTGGGAATGATGTGGTTGATCTTGGTAGGACGCTTGGAGAGTATAACAGGCCTGATCAGTTATATGCCAATCGATCAGCGATTCGTCCACCTGCTTTCCAGAGGAATGACTTTGAGCTGAAACCTGCATACTTCACTCTCGTGGGTCAGCACCCTTTTCATGGTTTTCCTCATGAGCACCCCACGGATCATATTGAGAGGTTCGAGGACTTGGTCACTAGCATCAAGTACAATGGAGTGTCCAACGATTACCTCCTCTGTAAGTTTTTCCCATACTCTCTTGGTGGGGATGCAGCTTATTGGCTTAAGCAGTTGCCTCTTGGATCACTGACTACTTGGGAGGAGACTAAGAACGCGTTCCTGAACAATTTTTATGATGATGCGAGATCCGAAGAGCTCAGGAACAAGATCTCCCAGTTTTCTCAAGGACCAACTGAGGCGTTTAAGGCTGCTTGGATCAGATTCAGATCATATCAGAGGGATTGTCCACATCACGGGTACACTAAGGTTCAGTTGCTGGGTATCTTCTTCAGAGGGATTGATTGGAGGTATCAGATGGCCTTAGATGCTGCGAGTAATGGAAATTTCAACACCACATATCCTGACGATGCTTATGTGCTGATTGAGAACTTGGCGTCTAGCAATAGCACCAAGAATGCAGACTTTGAGCGGAAGAAGCAAGCTGGGAATTTGGATGGATCGCAGATTGCTGAGGTTCAAGCTAAGCTGGATTCAGTGCACAATCTTTTGATGGGAAATACGAAGAAGGCTGTTCATTTTGCTGATGAGGATGAAGTGGAAGATGTTAACTACATAGGTGGTGCTGGTTTTCAAAGTCAGAGATATCAATACCAGCAAAACAACAACCGAAACTTCACCAACAATTACCAGCCTACTCCTCTCAAGTCTCTAGAGAACAAGGTTGAATCCATGCTTGAACAGCTTCTTGAGGGACAGCAGAAGATGACAGTAGATTTTAATGGGAAGATGGATGCTATGTACATAGACCTAAATGGAAAGATTGAAGCTCTTATCATTCATCAGAAGAGGCTGGAAACTCAGGTCGCTCAGACTGCAGCAGCTGTGAAAAGGCAAGAAGGTTTTCTTCCAGGGAAAACAGTGAATCCAAGGGAATACGTCAATGCAATCACCTTAAGAAGTGATGAAGAGGTCGATCCAAGAGTGAAAATTGGCCTAATTGCAAAGAATCTCGTCGATCTTGCTGAAGATGACGACGATGAAGCTCTCGAAATCGCCCCAGTATCGATCGATACCACTCAGCATCGGTCGATACCCGTCCAAGGATCTGCCAAGGACATTTCAAAACCAAGGGTGTCGATCGACACCACACCTGTATCGATCGACACCACACCCGAAGAGATGACGCAGAAGCCTTGTATCGATCGACACCAATCTGGTATCGATCGACACCCCTCGCAGACTGAGCCAGAAACTGTGACAACACCCAAGATTGTCGAGGAAAGTGTCTACAAACCTAAGGTGTCATATCCTATACCACCTAGACACCTCAGAAACCCCATTACTGCAGAGAATTTGCTCGGGTTTGAGAAGATGGTAAGGAGGATTCCCCATACGATGTCTTTTGAAGAAGCTTTGGAATACCGCCCTTTGCTTAGTCATTTCCGAGATTGTAGAGAAACTCTAGAAGAGATCGAGGCACTCTTCGTCAAGGCAAGAAGCACACCCCCACCATTGAAGCAGTTGACTAAGAGGGAAGACCCATGAAATTTTTCAGTTCCATGCTCTATCTCTGGAGTTGAATTCAAAGAGTCTCTCGTTGATTCAGGGTCTAGCGTCAATGTCATATCAAGGGCAATTGCAGAGAGGTTGAGAATTGATATAAGATCTCCTGAGATGTCTCTTACATTCGCGAACTCTTCCACCTCAGTTCCGTACGGTACAATCCCTGATTTGCTGGTTAAAGTAGGAGATTGTCTGGTTCCTACTGATTTTCAGGTTGTGGAGATGAGTGCAAGATCTAGTACGCCTTTGATTCTTGGAAGATCGTTCATGGCTACAGCTGGTGCAGTTATAGACACGCCCAGTAAGAGAATCTCGTTCTCATACATTGACAAAGAGGTCTCCTACAAAGCCATTCCTTCTGGAGGAGCTCCCAAACATATCTCTTGCATCACCGTTGTTACAGAAGAGATGTTGATGGTTGATCTTTTGGATGAGCCTTATGATGAGCCAACTGTCATAGATGTTTTAGATGGTCCTTCTATCATCACGAAGAGAGACATCACAACGGGTAAGGCAAAGAAGAAGGTGAAGAGCAAAAGAGTCGAGAGTGCTACCCATGTGACTTTAATCCCTCAGAAGTGTGATGGAGATTCGATTGAGTATAAGGTGAAGTGCAAAGGAACCTCAAAACCATTCTCTAAGGCTAGAGTTATTCTTACTTCGGAGCTGAAAGAGAAAGGAAAGGAGGTTGTGGAGAGCATGTTAAGCAGAACTCTGAAGATGGAAGTGTCTAGTTGTAGAACTTGCCTGGGAGTAAGTTCTCAATTTTTTCCTGACTGATTACCTGAGCCAAAATCAAGCTAGTGACGTAAAACAAGCGCTTGGTGGGAGGCAACCCACTGGTAAGTCTGTACATACGTTTTTCTATTATTTTTGTTTTGGTTTTATGTTTTGTGTTTCACGTGCAGCAGATTTAGAAGAGTAGTATCGATCGACACCCACCCGGTATCGATCGACACCATCCACACGACAAAGGAGCTGGGTATTTCTTAAGGGACCGTGAGCTACATATCGATCGATGTCAAAATTGCATCGACCAATATCCCTTGTATCGATCAATACCAGCACGGTATCGGTCGATACCCGTCACCCAGGTACGTCTCCTTCGATTTTCACCAATCGACTCAGCTCTTCTGTTTTTCTTTTACCAACTCTAGGCTAGATAACACTGGGGACAATGTTGTTTAAGTCTAGGGGAGGTAGTTGCTGACAACGTTTTTGTTTTTCTTAGAGTCAGTCGTTTTTGTGTCAAATTTGTTTTATTGAGTCAAAATTTTGTTGGAGATTATGATATTTTTCTTGAATCTATTGTTCTGACTTTGCTTCTAAGTGACCACTGTTACAGAATCAGTTCTAGATCAGACTAATGAAAAATCCAAAGGCTGACCAGTTAACTAGAAGACACACATGTCTCCAGCAGAGTTCTTTTAAAGCCTGAGCCAAATTTCTGCACTTCATCGACGTGGTTAGTATTCATAGAGCTTGATTTCTCATTCATATCTGACAAAGGAACCCATGTGTTTAAAGTAATGGTATCTCTCTCCCCTGGTATAAGTTAATAAATAAGAGCATAAAAGATGAAATGATTTTCTTCTGAGTAGAGGGTTAGGAAAATTTCCAGCGATCCCATTATTCTACTTGTGAAGGAATGATCACACAAAGGTTGGTAGCGAGGTTAGGAAAATTTCCCGTGATACCACTATTCTCCTACGCCTTTGATACATTGAGAGGGGAAGAACCGGGGATTCGGTGGCAAACACCATCAATACTCGCGTCTCCAACCTTGATTTGTATATGCGAATAAATAAAAAAAAGAAAAAAAGAAGAAGCATAAAGTGAAATAAGTCTGAGGGAGAGGAAACAATACCAAAAAGTGTGAAAATTGGGTGGTTCTTTTGTCATGATATTGTATGGGAAAGAGTCTAGAAGGTTCTTAGTATTAATCACAGCGATGAAACTGGCGATGAAGGCTTGGATGGACAATGCTGCGAAATAATGTGTGTAGTCTGGGAAGCTGCGAATGTCTATGGATAAGTATATGGTGGTTTTATCTTGGAATTGGTTATGTAACATATGAGCGCTAAGTTGAAGGGTCATTGCAATGTTTCAAGAACATGTGAGTCTCCGTGTTTTCAAACTTCTTTCTCTGGTTTGGTTTTCTGTTTGCTTGAGGGCAAGCAAATGCTAAGTATGGGGGAGTTGATATATCATGGTTTTTACCCCTTTTTGACCATGATATAGGTCTTGTTTTTAGAGTCTTTCTAGTGTTTTTGGAGTCTTTTAGAGTCTTTTCAGCTTTTAGGTACGTTTGGAGCATAATTGGAGATATTGAAGCATTATGGAGCTTATTGGAGCAAAGCAGAGATCGTGTAGCGATTTGAAGCCATTGTATCGACCGACACCACCGGGTGTCGATCGATACTGACACCATGAAGGAAGGAAGCGCGTCATTGTCCGAGTATCGATCAATACTACTTATGGTATCGGTCGATACCGTCGTCCATGGAAAAGGAAACGCGACTTTTTACAGGTTTGAAGAAACTGCACGTTGGTCCAGAAAACTTTAATAATTACAAGAAACCCCAAAACGTGTTTTAGCATTATAATTAGGTTTATCAGCCACTTTTGTTAGTTAGGCTTTATTTTACTTTAGTTTTCTGTGAGAGAGCTTTGGAGGGAGACAAGTCTGAAACTTTGTTCGCCTGAGAGAATATTTCGAACCCTTGTTTTACTCTCTTCTATTTATTTGATTTGATGATCTATTCAATCATGTTGCTTGTTTCAATCTCCATGTCTGAGTAGCTCCACTGTTAGGTTCAGGGTTCTCATAAGGATTTTCTCTAAATGTTAGGTTAATTAGTTAATTAGGATTCACCATCTGAATTAGTTCTTCACCATAGGTTGTTCTCATAGCTAATTCTAGGTTGACGAATCTGGAACTTAGATCTTAGGATAATTGATTAGGCACGAGAGTGCGATTAATTACCTGATAGAACTTAAGGTGAACAAAATAACTATTCGCAAAGAGATTTGGTTTAGTTGTTTTGCGAACAAATCAAACTTGAACTAAAAGCTGGTTTAGACTTTAGGATTCGCAAAGAGATTTGGAATTCTAGGATTTGGAATTCTAGGATTTAGACTTAGATAGTTTTCGCAATGAGAGTTGGTTAGCTATACTTTAGTGATTTGAGTTCAAGAACCGCACTAAATCTGAATCATGTTAGTTAGTTTATCTACATTGATTGAATTCCTGAGAAATACCCTGAGCCTATCTTCCTTCCAATTGACTTACAACTTGTTTAATTTACGCACTCGCATTCAATTACATTGTTTGGTTTAGCTTAATTCCAGTCTATATAATCTATTGTGTGATTTTCTTGAGTTCTTGTGTTCGACCCCTACATATACTACAACAACTGCTTTAGTACTTATAGGGTATTAATTTGAGCATATCAAAAGATCAAACAAAAATCATAGGGAACTTGAAATCTTGGAGACCGTCCTTCTAAACCATAACCATCGAACTACATCAGTCGCAATCTAGCCTAGAAAATTCTCACCAGAATTTTCCGTAACACTAGTCCACGGTATCCGTCATACGAAATAAAAACTTTCAAAATCCAAAATTCTGGTCAACTAGCTCTCTAAGTTCATTAAGTACAAATGTGATCTTCTCATCAAAAGGATCAAACCAAGACAATCGATGCTAGGTATTAAAGGCATTTAGAGGTGAGGTTAAAAGTGTTTCGGGTTACCGTAATTTCACCGGAGGGTGCGAGATATTATGCAAAACAGCAAGAGAGGAAGGACCTATTGAGAACCACAGCTTCCAGTCACTTCTTCTTGCGTAAAAATGTTGCACTTCCTCCTTTCTCCAAAAACAGAAGTTTTATGTCATTCCCCTATACTTAGAATTTTCTGTGGGCTTGGAATGACAGACTTCTTACAAACGAACCATGAATGCCTCATAAGTATTTCGACCAACCTACACTCTTTTTAGGCTCTTGTTTCCTTTCCCTTTCGGTTATTTTCGATTTTTATTTTTTTTTGAAAGGAGGAAACGCCTTTTATTGAGATAGAATCTTAGGGGTACAAAAATTTACCATGATTTTGAGTTTTCCAAGGCAAAACCAAGCTCTCGTCTTTGTTGAATTCACCTCCACCGATCGCGTATAGTCTTTGTCTTTAGTTACTGAAAACTGTGTCGTTGCTCCCTCTCCAGCGTTTTTGCACATATCTGGACATAAGACAGAAAGAGAGAATGCATGAGGTTTCAAAAATGGTTAAGGTTCGGGTGGGGTACCAACTAAAGATGAGCTGGCCATTCTGGTACGACAAAGAGTGGTAAAAAGTAAAAGAAATTCATGAATGTATGATTCATTATCTTTGCCTAAACCTTTGATGAGAAAATTAAGTCAAGTTAAAGTTCAAGTATAATAGAGCTAGTATATTTCATCCTAAAGAATCTCTACGGTCTAAATTCCTCTGGGGATTTCGCATTAACAGAAACTCGTAGAGATAGCACATTGGTCGGTTATCATCATGGATTTTTTTCATCATTCCCTCAAAACGTATTCCTACGTTATGGAAAAACTTGAAAATTTTAAAAGAAAGCGCGAAAAATGCAAAATGCAAAGACTCATGAAAGAAAAGGTGGTTAGTAAGGGATGGAATCCTCCCCCAGACTTAAATCACAGTGTCCCTAGTGTGAAATAAATCGAGCAAGGACGAGAAATAGATGTATGTAATAATTGAAAAAGTTTAAGGGAAAAATAAAACTTACCTGTAAGTGTTGGGGAATGGATGTGGGAATGGGATGGGATGGGGGATGGTAGATAGTGTTGTGGTGATGGGGAATGTGTGTGGGGTTAATTGGGAATGGTTTGGGATCGATCGCGGATCGAAGGGAATCGTCCGGGATCGACATGGAGTTGGCCGCGGGTCGGACGTGCGCGACCGCGGCAAAGGGAGCTTCGCCGCGGGTCGGTTGATTGGTACCGCGGCCAAAGGTATGTTTGCCGCGGGTCGGGGTGTTGCACCCGCGGCCGGGTTTCTTTTTGCGGTCAAGTGTTTCCTCGCAGTTCGTGCTGGACCGAGCAGTTCCGAACCGTGTCTCCATCTTTTTGTCTTTTCATTTTTTTGTTTTTATTTGGGTCTTTTTGATATTTTTGAAAGCTGAAACTAAGAAAAAGAAAACGTTAATAGAAAAAGAAAAAAAAATAAAAAATAAAAGCATACCTAAATGGGTTGCCTCCTATTGAACACTTTTGTTTAAAGTCGTTTAGCTCAACGTTGGTAGCGAGATGAGCTCAATCGTAGACGGAGAGTGTCTTTCGACAAGTCTTCTTCGATCTCCTTTTGGTCTCCTCGTCATGTGTATCATCGCTCCATAGTGAGTCTGGATCGGGGTCTCTCAAATTGAGATATCCTTCTTTCTTGAACTTGAGCGGGACAGCATTGTAGAACACATCTTTATTGACGTTAACAAAGGAAACATGTCGATTTGGCCAATCCATGATGGCTCTGACGGTTGACATGAAAGGCCATCCTAGGATTACCGGTGTAGAATCAACTTTCGTCGCCTTGACAATGTAGAAATTGACGGGGGCTATTCAATCTTCAATCATGATCGGCATGTCATAGGCGATCCCCTTTGGTGTAGCACAACTCTCATCAGCCATTCTGATTTTCATTCGGGTACGGTGCACGTGCTTAATACCGAGGCGTTTGGCGATTGATGTTGACATGATGCTAAGGCAGGCTCCGGAGTCACAAATAATGTCTTTAAACTTGACTCCACGGATGTTGCAAGTGATGAGAAACTGACCTTGTTCTTGGATCTTGTGGAGACTTCGAACACGTCTTCCGTTCATAGCATTTGCGAAAAGGTCTTCTATCTCTGAGATGGATTCTTTGCTATCTCTAAGAAATGACCAATCATGTGGTCCATGCAAGCTCTAGCAAATGTGGTTCCTCGAAGTAGATCACGAACCACGCTGTTGAATTCCTCTAACTTCTCCAACTAATCTTGTTCGGGTATCTTTTGTGTTTCTCGGGATGAAATAGACGAATATCAAAAGACATACCATATGGTGTTGATGAATGCCTTGCCCTCACAAAGTAGGTACAAATGTCCTCTCTACTCTCCTTGATGTAGCGCCCGCGGTGAAAGGTAGGTCGGCCGCGGTCAGGAGCACGCGCCCGCGGCGAATGGAGGTTTGGCCGCAGGTAGGGGGCTCGCGACCGCGGTGGGGGAATTCCGTGGGGAATTGATCGGTTCATCATCTCCTTCATCTATAAGGGTGTTTTCTGGTTCTAAAGTATCATTTGGCTTCTCTTCTAGGTCAGGGGCAGGAACAATAAGTGTTATGTCATGCTCCTCATGATCTTTAGAAAGTTTCTCCACTTTCTCTTCCACTTCATCAATAGCATAAATGAGTCGATGTAGTGTAAGATCGAGCTCTCTTAATTTCACTTTGACATCTCCTACTCCTTCCCACAGCTCGAGGGTGTTTTCGTTGACGGTGTTTCCGTCATCATTGATGGAGTACTTGTCCAAGTCTTCAAGCTTGTAGTTCAAAGTATATACCCCATCATTAGCTTTTTGGATATTGAACTTTTGTCTTCCTTGTTCTTCTTCAACGAGTTCCATCTTCTCGTTGAGTGTTGCAACGTCTTTGAGGGTCTGTTCTTCAAGGATTTTGATGTGGGTAGCAAGATCATCGAGCTTCTTGTTGAATTCGGTCGAGATGGAATCTATCTTCTCATTCAAAGCAGCTCCGGACTTAGCTTGGGATTCGATGGTTTAGTTGATAATTTCTTCGAGTTGCTTCAACTGAGGGCTAAATTCCAAGCTCTCATCGTGCTGGTTCAAGATTTGATGAGGAAGACGGTATGAGTTTTGTCGAGAGACAAACAGAGACGCAAAAGGCTCGTCTCGGGAGTAAGGATACTTGTAGCGTCCTCGAGAGTAGTTGGTCGGTGCCGGTTTCCGATCCATGTAGATTGAGTAACAGTTGGTGTGTGAATCGTGAGAGTAGTGAGCACAAGGTGGGTCGTAGAAACCCTGCTCGTAGTAGTGATCTCGCTCCAGAAGCGAGTTCATGTTTCAAAGCCTGCAACGAACACAAAACAAAAACAAAAATTAAAAAGAAAATTTTTGTTCTAGAGTCGATTTACTAACCTCTAAGGTGTGACAGAACATTGCCTCCTCGGCAACGGCGCCAAAAAACTTGATGCACTCGGATTGGTGTCCGAAACTTCAGGTTTTAAATTTATAAACCTAAAAGTTCTGCAAGTGCACAGATGTACGTTGTAGTACTTAAGGTATCGATCCACAGAGAGAGAATGCTTTTCTGTGAGACTTTAGACAGAGAATTAGCAAGGAAGTCTAGAACGAGAATAGAGTTTTGTAGGGTTTTGGTAACGAAAATTGTAAAGAACAAAAAACGGAAAATTGCTTGTAAACTTAGAATGAAAATCGATTTGCTTGAAAGTAAAAAGGGAAAAACAATTTGTAAACTATAACAAAACGATGTTGGGTCGAAAGTGATATCTTAGGGGATGTTTGATTCAATCACGGTACCTAAGCTCTTAGTAACTATGTTTCTAGTAACTCCACGAACTGAACAGAAAAAATGGCGTAACCTACGTACTTTCGTACATTGTACGCACCAATAACTTATATACTCGACCGGTAGCTTTCGTCTCCGGCCGCACAGAAAGTCATGATGTTCTCCCTGGTTCTTAATAGCTCTCGACACTCCATAAGTATACTTTCGTATCTTATGACGCGACACGCTCTTATAGATGAACTTTTCGGGTGGTTAGATTCAGCACTTTTGGTGGTTTTTATAACACATAGGAATCAGCTTCTAGTTCATGACGCTAGATTCATGCATTAACAACTATCTATAAGAAAGAGTTCTAGAAATCGGCTAGGGTTTTACCTTGTGAAATCCTTATCGAACATAGAATTCCCCTTTGATAATCCATTTAAATCGAACGATGAAACTACTCAAACATAATTGAAATAAAAGACATGATTAAATAAAAGTAGGAGATGGAAGAAGAAGGCTCTCGTCTCTCTAATTTAAGAACTAGGTCCGGAGAGAACTTCTCTACCAATCTCGAAAGTAAAGAACAAAAAGTAAAGATCAAAAAGTAAGAACAAAAATAATCTAAAATGGTGTAAAAGCAAGCACACGAAATTAGGTCTTCTAAGACACATATTTATAGGTCTTGAGCTCTGTCTTCGTGGGTCCTTAGGGTTTTTCCTTGACGAGATTTGAACGGGCTTGCAATTGGGCTTACGGGACCGAAGAGGGGCTGGCCGGGGGTCCATTAACTCTGACCACGGTGAATCACTCCTTAGCCGTGGGCGGAGACCTTCTGCCCGCGGTGAACTGCCTCTTGGCCGCAGGTGGAGAGCTTTTGCCCGTGGTGAATTGGGACTTCTTGATCTTGATGTATCTTTTTATTGAACCGTTGGATCGTCCTCAAATCAGTTGGAATGGAAAGGTAGCTGGTCTTTCTTGACTATCTCCAAAATTGGGCTGGATCAGACATTGAGAAGAACCTCTTTGGCAGTTGAACTTCTGACGGTTTGATTTTGAGCCGAAAATCTAGTTTTTCTCCAATTTGCAATGGTTTTGCCTAAGTAGCCTGAAAAGAGTCTTGAAACTACAAATATGCAAAAATCATGATAAAAACATATAAAAGCGAATGAAACACTTATTATTAAAGTGTTCTAATATAGATAGTAAAATGGGTAAAAATACGGTTTTATCAGATATACACTCGTTCGTTCGAGGAGTTTACCTCGGTCAACATTATAAAGAAGAAAACTTGGTTTTTCTCTGCCAATATGAAACCGATGTACGACATCATTACCGGGCCAAAGCCTAGTAAAGTTAATGATTGGGATACGAAGTACTTCTTCGTTAAAAATAACTCGGCTTCGGTGACTAACCCCGAGGAGTGTTTCAGGACTAACTGGATGATATATCTCTATTTTACATGTTTTTACTATGGTTTATATATAATAATCTAGGTTTTTATAAGTGGTTTTACGTCTTTAGAAATAGTTTTTTGTATTTCGGTCTTTTGAGTCTTAAAAGGGTAAATCATCAAAAAGGATGGAAAAGTGAACAAAAGAAGGATATAATGTGTTGAAGACATATTCCCAAGTCCAATACATCAAACGAGCCCCAAATTTCTAATGTTATGCATTCTTCCCTATTGGACAGAACCAAAGCACTTGAAGTTTGACACTCGATGGAGGACTTCCCAGTGTTCATTCTGGCTGCATTTTGGTGAAACGATAGCTCTTTGAGCTACGGCACGCGGGGAAATGGTTTGAGATCATTTATAGTTGTGGTTAGGAATATACGCTCAATTTACTGAAGACATGTTAGTCTGCCGCGAAGGAGAAGCAAGCGCAGAAACAGGTTCAACATCGGACCAGTGCACATCTGGCGAGTTCTGTGCCCGATGTTGGTGCACATCGTCCACGTGAAGACCCAATATTGGCCCAGTTATCCACCCGATGCTGCACCCATTGCGTGGCCAAACTTTCCTTTTCAGTTTAATGATACCCTAGACGACCTAAACACCTATAAATACTTATTTTTAGTCTCCTAAACCTAAGAGACATCAGCAGCCAATACCTAAGAGTCTAAGACAGCCCCTTTTCATATTTTGGTTTTGGATTCAAAGAGCTTCTAAGAAGGAGATCTCTCTTAATTTGTATTCGATATAGAGAAGATTTCTCAACCTTATTCTCTTTAATCCCATTTTATTCATGATGTTATCTATCAATACTCTATGTCTTGTTTGCCTAATGTCTAAGTAATTCATTAGTTAGGTTGAAGGGATCTATGGGTGAATATATTCGATGATATGATGATGTTTGTTTAAAGGGATATTCATTTGGTTCTTCATCTTTGCTTATTCTCAATGCATGATTACTGTACCGCGCATTTAGTATGATTCTAGGGAAATAGAACAACGACAGTGCTGCATCTATTTGCTTGAACTAGTATTTGATGAGCTATGTGTCTTAACCATCGAAAGTTGGGTTAAGGAGACTAGTGAGCTTTATCAAAACCTATTCGATTTAATGCATGTTTTGAACTTCCAATAACCATTTGAAAGCTGAGTGTATTGAGTTTTAAGACATAGAAGTTGGAGCCACGAAAGTGGAAAGACTTTATATTCGTATTTTGTATTCTAGACAGTTTTTATCGATATCCCTTGCATATCATCTATCATTCGATTGTGTGTTACCGTAAGATTGCCCTAAGATCTAATGTTTTTCCGCACTGATTTCATTTGATTTATTTAATTAATTCTATTATTACTTTTCAATCACCTTCGACAATTTGATTGTATTAGCCTGAAAGAGATCTTTACGTTTTGTAGCGTAATTCACTCCCCTTTGAATTCGACCCCAATCTATACTTATTATGATTGTTGTGCACTTTCAGGAAGTAACATTGGGTTTATTACTTGATACACAAACCATGTGCTATCATTGGAACTCTAAGATCGGTAGATATTAGCTCGCTTCTGTATGGAATTTACTTTATCCTTTGGCATTCATCTAATTGATTTCTCCTTCTTTTTGTCAGTTCGGAATCCGGCTCAGGGACTTAGAACAACTTCGATGGCCAGAAGTTCTCCACGAGAGGATTGAAAAGAGGATAGCTCGTGCCGCCAAAGGTTGGCTGACCGATCTCGTTATTTTATCTTCTGCGTATGAACATCGCTATTCTAAGTTGATTTTTGATTTTTGCAACCAAGCCTTCTCGTAGAAGGAAGAAGAAATGGGTAAAGTGAACCTTCTTGACATTCTGGATTACTCCCTTGCTTTGAGGGGAATGAGTGAGACTCATGCCGGGTCTTAGAATGAGGTCGTTAATGCTGACAGAGCTAACCAGACCGCGGTTGTGGAGTCCGGAGCGATGAATCAGATGAATCCCGTTGAGATCGAGACGGCAAATCAGACCAGGATTGTTGAATTTGAGCCGGTCAACCAGATCATTGAGACTGGATCGATGGATAAGGTCCTCAAGGAAGGGGAAGTAGCTCCGGAAGCCGAACTCGAGGCTACGAGGTTGGCTAAAGGAAAGGCTGTTGCCACTGAGGCAACGAGGAAGAAGAAGAAAGCTTATTCAAGCCGATCTGGGACTCGAACTGACGTTCAGGGCTCTGACGCCAATGCGCTTGTTCTCTATTCTGGAGTTCCTAGATCGCACTCATGTGAAAAGTGCTACAGTCAGTGCGAAATTATTAGCGACTTTTTGACAACTTTTCTTTCTCCTCACCGGCGTCGATCTCGGCGTCGGCTCCGACCAGCTCCTCATGAGCAAGAAAAAGAACCGCAAAACTCCCCCTTGCAGTTTCCCCACTGGATCTGCTGGCTCTTCCTTGAAGCCTAAAGCACCTGACCTCGAATCAGTTGCTTCTCCGGGACCAGTAAAGCCCAAATCCCCCTCTGATCTTCAGCAGCCTGCTGTGAAGGAGGTCTCGTTTCAGCTTCCGCCACCAGTCATCAGTTCGGCACTGGCTTTTGTCTCCGACAAAGAGAAAGAATTAGATCGAACTCCTCCTATCACGACAACGAGCAAAGATCAAGCCTATGTTTTACCCTTGGAAACAGAGCAAGCAATCGATGCCGAGAAAAGTGATGCGTTAGAAGATCTTTTGCCAAATCAAGAAAGATCCGTTCGACTATGGGTAGATCTCCTCAAAGGAAAAGGAAAGCTTAAACCTAAAGGCTCTCCTTTCACGCTGGAGTCTGGTGAAAAGTGTGTCACCATTCCCAATAGTGTTATTGAAAACAACAAGAAAGCTTGGGATTTCTTCATCCTAGGTCAATTCTACGAGGAACCGCCGTCTAGAGGAGCCCTCCACGCCATTGTGAATGGTATTTGGAGCAAGCAAAGACGCGATATCTCGGTGTCCAAGATGGATGGACATGCTTTCTTGTTTCGTGTTCCATGTCCTTTTGCGAGGAAGAGGATTCTCAGTCAAGGCCTTTGGCAAATAGAGGGCCAAACCATGTTCGTTGCGAAATGGTCTCCGGGGATCAAATCGACAAAGCCTGAACTAACTACGGTGCCAGTTTGGATTGAGTTAAGAAACGTGCCTCTTCAGTTTTTTTCAGAGGCAGGACTAGAGCATGATTTTCAGTGTGGTTTCACCAAGTCAATTAATAACTAAACTGCACACTATACCGCAATCATAACGGTTGTCGATTGTAGCACTTTAGGATCGAATCCACATAGATCAATGTTACGACTATGAGAATGCAGGATGAAATTAAAGCTAAGACGAATGACAGATTTTTTTTGGTTTTATGGTTTCGAAACTAAGAACGACAACTAAAACGGTGTAAATTCAAATAGAGAAAGCGTTAAGCCTCGGGTGACGTTGCGGAAAATCACGAATAACGGTTAATGCATCTTAAACAGGGGTTTGCATTAAGAAACGTCTTGAACTCAAACCTAATAATAGATTAACCTCCTCCCGGAGTATTAATCCCTATGCTTTAAAACTATGAAGACTAACTCCCGTTGAATTCAAATGTTCTAAGCATGCTTTTCTAGTTCGATTTGATAAGTTCACAAGAACGCCTTAACATCAACTCCCGTTGGATAAGGACGTTTTGCTCATCTAGGATAATTCCGGCATCTAGACAAACACTCCCGTGCGCTAGATAACCTAAGATCAAGAACCAAGTGATCAGTTTGATTCAAGCAATAAAAACATCCTAGACGAAGCATCCACCGAATAAACCCCCGTTTAATCTATCCTAAACCGTTAAATCATGAAATCCCTTAACACCCTTGGCTTAACTAAGAAACTACTCACTCATAATTGCAGAACAAATACAGAGAAATGATGAAGAACACATGATTAACAAAAACAGAAAATAAAAGAGATTAAGAAAACTTCTCCAATATGTAGAATCAAAGGTTTTGCTTTCCAAGCTTACAAATCACCAAGATCAAAGAGAAGAGTACAGAGTTCAGAGTATATGATACATCTGGGCTTAGACCCCTTATTTTTGAGTGTTTTCGTCAAAGAGAGAGCGAAAATTAAGTGAAATAGTTCAAAACACGTTTTTTACACTATTAACATGAGCTGGATCGATCGATCCCATCTTTTTCTTTGGATCGATCGATCCGCTTCAATCAGAGATCGATCCATCAAATGTCCGATTTCTTGGATCGATCGATCCAGTGAGGGGGATCGATCGATCCCATCTTTTTCGGCTCGGATTCGCCGTTTTCCGTTCTAGGCCTCCGAACTCCGTCCTGAAATGCCTTTACACCTGAAATGACTCCTAGAATACTAAAACAATCGAAAAAGACTCGATTATGTACAAAAAACGCGAATTGAAAAACGTCAAAAACGCAACACATCAACTCCCCTAGACTTTGGCATTTTGCTTGTCCGCAAGCAAACAAAAACCTAAGAATAAGGAAGAGGTTTTGAAAACGCGAGAACTTACCTTCTCTATAGAATATCGCAATGACCCCTCAACTTAGTAATCCACGTATTGCTTTACCAAATCCAGAACAGACCATTATGTAGTTCTCCGCAGTTATCACAGCTTCCTAGATTCGCCCCACAGTCTCACAAAATAGTCCGAAAGCCATCATCGCTGGGTCTCATCAAAGATAACAGTGCCAAGAGCCTTCTAGACTCTTTCCCTTTCGATATCGTAACGAGCCAACCTTTAATTCTTTCGTATTTTTCCTCTCCCCCAGACTTATTCATTTTATTCATCTTCTCTTTTCTTTTTTTTTTTTTTTTTTTTTTTTTAGAACGGTTCATGAGACGGTTCATGAGACACGAGTATTGATGGTTTTTGCCACCGAATCCCCGGTTCACTCCCCGACTCACTTCCCTTGGCGATCTTTCATGAGACACGAGTATTGATGGTTTTTGCCACCGAATCCCCGGTTCACTTCCGTGCCATACGTATTATTTATATATATAGATGAATTTATTTTTGGGACTGGGAGAGGAGAATCATACTTTTCACAGGTTGTCTTTGTCAGATACGAATGAGGAGTCAAGCTCTGAAGACGCTGATCACAATGACGAGGTAAAAGGAAGAGCTCAGAAATTAGCTCAGGCTATCTGGATTTTTCTGGAGACGTGAGTGTTTCTGATTAGCCGGTCAACATCTGGATTTTTCATTAGTCTGATTCGGAAATAATTTTGCAATAATGGTTACTCAGATGAAGAATTAGAACAATAATTCCAAAAGAAGGTTCATAAATACAATGAAAAACACACTCTTTTATTATTATTTTTTTTTATTTTTAGACTCAACTAAACGACTCGGAAAATGTAAAAACAAAATCCAAAGAAAACAAACATAACCAAAAGAAGATAAACGTCGTTAGTAGCCACTCTCCCCCAGACTTACTTCACACCATCTCGGTGTGAGAATAAACCGTAGAGAAAAGTAAAAACGTACTTAAAAGCAAGAAAATAGAAATGGATAAGATAGTGGATAGAGTGAATACGCTGCTCATCGAGGTGGGTCGTCCGGGCTGCCGCTCCTGCTTGGGCCAGTCCGGGCTGCCGCTCCTGCTTGGGCCAGTCGGATAACTCCCCAGTATCAGCGCTCTCTGAGGTCCCGTGTCCAGCAACAACGGGATCATCGTCCTCGGCTCTGTCAGCATTCGCGGTTGGATCCGCGCGGAAACAAGGAGGTGGTCGTGGGCATCTGATCTTTGCTAATGCCCCCTAAATTATGTGCATCATGCTGTGGTTCTTCTTTTGTGTCTCCACCATCCATGCTCTGTATTCTCCTTCAGAAGCATCTGCAGATATAGGTGGAAAATCATACTCACCAGAGTACTCCGGAAGGAGCATCGGGTCCTGAGGCTGCGATGTCTGCCCATGCTCCTGCTGAGTGAAGAAGTCTAGCACGGGATCATCCTCTAGGGGGTGCTGTGGGGCGCTGGAGGTCCCTCCTCTGCGTCTCGTGGTGGCAGTTGTGTCCGTGCATAGACGCTCTGGCGGAGGCAAGAACTCGATGTTGCCCGGACCGTTCACCACAGTGATCTCGGGCTGTGGAAGTTCGCAGTGCTGGACCCGTCTCTGTCAATTCGTGAACTCGTATATCTACCCGGTCTTGAGGATGTGGCAAGCCGTCAGATGTTTCTTGTTGATGTAACCAACCCGTGCGTTGCATTCACGTCCGGTGAAGTCAATCTTGTGGTGTATGAACAAAGGAGTAAGCAAACTCCCAATATTCTCCTTCTGTTTCTGGTTCCCTAAGAACTGAATCTTCTTCGCCACCAAAGTCCGAGCGAATACCAAGCCCAAGCTCACATCGTATGGTGCAGGGAAGTGGAATTGGTAGACTCCTGACAAATGCTCCCCAATCCCGTAATGTAGCAAGAGTAACTCGTCAGTACGTACTGCGCCGGGCTCTATCTTCGCAAACAGAATGTTGCTGATGATCTTGGCTACCACGCGAATGGATGGGTTCCGAATCAAGGCTTGCTTCGCCGCTCTAGACTAGAAAGTACCTGAAGCAATGTGGTTCCAAAGTTCCCGCTGGTTTGGGAAGTTGTCGAGAAAGTGAGCGCCTGTCTTTCGATGGTCGAACCCGTAGATCTTGCAGAGCTCTGTGATCGATATCTCGTACAACAAACCGCTGCAGAAGTATGTTAATGTTGCGCCATCTACTCGTTCGTACTTCGGGTGATTGAATGTGAGTCTGACAGAGGCTAGGAATTGCCGCACCAAATCAGGATAGACTGGATATTCCTTCGTGGCAATATGACCAAACCCAATCTTCTCCAGAATTGTCTCCACGTCTTGGCGAATTCCCATTGCATCCAAAGTTGCAGGGCAGATGATCTTCGTAGGTTCCATTCCGATGCTAAGGAACCTGTTGTAGAACAGTGAATCGAACTCATCCCAAGCATCTCCAGCTTTCCATTCCTGATACCGCGTGTTCTTGGCAAGATCGTCTGGTTGAATGCCTTTGATCAAGGTTAGATAGGTACTCTCGAACCGAATGCCTTCACGTCGAGGCCATGGCGGTGCGGTTAATGGATCTGTTCCCGAGCTAGAGGCCGCATTTTTATTAACTCGATGTTGCTTTGGTTCCTTCCGTTTCTTTGCCAGCTCTTTGCCTTTTGATTGAGGCATTGTCTGCAAAACAAACAACATAAACGTTTAAGAGGTTTGCACAAAAATACGATAAACGTTCTAAAAAAGAGATTTAACAAAATGATGAATCGTGCAATTTAAGCGCCCAATCAAGTGAATATACCATCAATAACTTCAAACGCACAACAATCTCCATCTAGAACTTCCAATATTCCCAAATTCTACCACTTCCACAAATTTCTCAAAATTCCCACAATCCACAATTCAATCCAAGAACACAAATACTAGGTGTTTCCAAGCAATGCCCAACTCAAAATCGGTTCATAGCATGTGTATAAGGCATAGAACATTCCAAGAACAAGGTATAAACATGATTTTGATTTTCACAATTTCTACCTAGAATTTTCGGATTGAACAAGAGAGATTCGAGTGGCGTACCTTTGCAGATCGAAGATGTCGATAGGAGAAACAGAAAGAGCTCGAAAAATCGAGTGGGATAGACCTAAAAATCGTTCAAAACCGTTGAGAAACAAAGAAGTTATGGAGATTTGAAGTTGAAAACCCAAAATCTCTTCAAGAACACTTGTGTCGAAAATAATGAGAAAAAGAGAAGGGTTTGATCGATTTTTATGAGAGCAGGAAGGAAGAAACGTGTTTTTCGGTTTAAATCAAGTGGGAATAAACCGGTTTTTGACCAAAAAATCGAACCGCTCTTACTTGAAGATTGGATCGATCGATCCATCCCGTAGGATCGATCGATCCAGCTTACCCGTGCGCCTGGATCGAACTGCACCGGTCGGTCCAGAACAATGTCGATTATTTGGATCGATCGATCCAATGGGAGGATCGATCGATCCAAATCCCTGGTTTTTTTTTTTTTTTTTTTTTTAAGAAACCTTAAAATTTCAAATTCAAAATAAAAAATTAGAAAAATTAGTGAAAACAAATGGGAAAGGAAAATTATATACACTTACCGGTGGGTTGCTTTCCACCAAGCGTTCGTTTTTAGTCATTAGCTTGACTCCGGAGCCGTTTAGGCGAGAGGAGGATCACCGAGAGGAATGGTGAATCCCGCAGTGATTCCGTTGTCGGCGAGATATGGATTAAGACGCTGACCATTGACAACAAATTCGCCTCCTTGGCGGTTACGCAACACTACTGCTCCGTAAGGACGGACGTCCTTAACCGTGAAAGGGCCGGACCATCTTGACTTTAGCTTTCCCGGAAAAAGTCTCAAGCGAGAGTTGAAGAGTAGCATCTGATCATTGGCGGAGAAATTCTTCGGGATAATCTTCTTCTCATGAATAGCTTTTGTTCCTTCCTTGTAGATCTTGGAGTTCTCATACGCCGTTTGACGGATCTCATCCAACTCGTTGAGCTGAATCAACCTTCTCTCGGATGCGGCTTCGATGTCGAAATTCAGCAATTTCACTGCCCATGCTGCCTTGTACTCGAGTTCCACTAGAAGGTGACACGGTTTACCATAGACAAGATGAAATGGGGTCGTGCCAAGAGGTGTCTTATAGGTGGTTATGTACGCCCATAGTGCGTCATCAAGCTTCACGGCACAATCTTTTCGTGTAATGTTCACCGTCTTCTGAAGAATGCTCTTTATCTCTCGGTTGGATATTTCAACTTGTCCGCTCGTCTGAGGGTGATAAGGAGTGGCTACCTTATGCGTAACACCGTTCTTCCTCAAGAGTTTCTCGAATAGTTTGTTGATGAAATGCGATCCTCCATCGCTTATCACGATTCTCGGAACTCCAAATCTCGGGAAAATGACAGATTTGAACATCTTAAGGACCACCTTGGAGTCGTTAGTCGGGCTCACCATTGCTTCGATCCACTTGGACACGTAGTCCACAGCAACAAGGATGTACTTATTCCCGAAAGAAGATGGAAAAGGACCCATGAAGTCGATTCCCCAACAGTCAAACACCTCAACTTCGAGAATAAAATTTTGAGGCATTTCGTTTCTTTTGCTGATGTTTTCTTGACGTTGACAGGCGTCACACTTGGAAAAAAAAGCATGAGCATCACGGAACATGGTCGGCCACCAGAAACCGGCCTGCAACACCTTAGATACGGTCTTGAAGGTAGCAAAATGTCCCGCATAGTTCGACCTGTGGCAATGAAATAGAATTCCCGGGATTTCTTCCTCCGAGACACAACGTCTATAGAGACCATCGGAACAATGCATGTATAGGTACGGTTCATCCCAAAAGTAATATCTGATGTCCCGCATAAATTTCTTCTTTTTGTACCCCGCAAAACCGTCCGGCTCCACTTATGCAGCAAGGAAATTGGCAATTTCGCCAAACCATGGGATTTCGGGAAGTTTACCGGTCCGAACGAACAATGAACCATCCCGCAAAACCTCGATCGCATATACATTCTCCTCGGGGAGGTAGTCATTGATGGGAACCTCCTCGTCGATGCGCATTCTTGATAAATGATCGGCAACTCCATTCTCGATCCCCTTTCTGTCTTTAATCTCGAGATCAAATTCTTGCAACAACAGCATCTATCGCAACAACCTCGGCTTCGAATCCTTCTTGCTAAGTAGATACCTCAATGCAGCATGGTCAGTATGAACTAAGACTTTAGAGCCCACCAGATACGTCCTAAATTTATCAAATGCGTACACGACCGCGAGAAACTCTTTCTCCGTTGTACCGTATTTGCATTGGGCGTCATCAAGAGTTCTGCTGGCATAATAGATAACGTACACCCTTTTGTCTTTTCGCTGTCCCAAAACAGCGCCCACTGCGTAGTCACTGGCGTCACACATCACCTCGAAAGGCAACTCCCAGTCTGGCGGTTGTACAATAGGTGCGCTAACAAGTGCTCCTTTAATCATGTGAAAGGCCGCCAAACACTCATCATTGAAATCGAACTTCACATCTTTTCACAGCAGCTGTGTCAACGGTCTAGCAATCTTCGAGAAGTCCTTGATGAACCGCCTATAGAAACCAGCATGTCCAAGGAAACTCCTAATGCCTTTGACAGAAGGTGGTGGTTGTAAACTCGTCATCACCTCTATTTTGGCCTTGTCAACCTCGATCCCCTTCTCCGAAATCTTGTGGCCCAAAATGATCCCATCCTTTACCATGAAGTGGCACTTCTCCCAATTTAAAACCAAATGTTTCTCCCACATCTCTTTAGTACCCTGCACAAATTAGAAAGACATTCAGCAAAGGAGGGTCCGTAGACAGAGAAATCGTCCATAAAAACCTCCATTATGTCTTCAATCATGTCGGTGAAGATTGACATCATGCAGCGTTGAAACGTGGCTGGCGCATTACACAAACCAAATGGCATTCTGCGATAAGCATAAGTGCCATAAGGACATGTGAATGTGGTCTTCTCCTGGTCATCAGGATGAATTGGAATCTGAAAGAAACCAGAATAACCGTCTAGAAAACAGTAGTAAGGGTGGTTAGCCAATCTCTCAAGCATTTGATCAATGAAGGATAGAGGAAAATGATATTTTCGAGTTGCAGCATTCAATTTCCTATAATCGATGCACATTCTATGACCAGTGACAGTTCTAGTCGGGATTAACTCATTCATATCGTTTTCAACTACTGTCAAACCGCTTTTCTTAGGCACTACATGCACCGGACTCACCCATGTACTATCAGATATAGCATATATGATACCAGCCTCTAGAAGTTTCATTATCTCTTTCTTCACAACATCTTTCAGATTCAGGTTTAACCGTCTCTGATGTTCTACAGAAGTCATCGATTCATCTTCTAGATGTATCCTATGCATACAAAGGTCTGGTGAGATTCCCGTAATGTCATCTAGAGAATAGCCTAATGCTCTACGATACTTCCTGAATTCACACAAGAGTAAGGCAGTCTCTACGTTGTTTAGTTCAGCATTGATGATGACAGGGTATGTGTAGTTAGGACCAAGAAACGCGTACCTTAGCCCAGTGGGAAGCGGTTTGAGCTCGAGCTTTAGAGCTTTTAGTTCGCTCCATGGATTTTCAATAGGTGCGGGAGATTCAGCAATCGGCTCCTCATTTTCGTCAAGTGCGACAAATGCTACCATCTTCTCCATCATCTTGCTGGAATCCAGCATCTTTGCATAACCCGCTGTGTCCTCGCTCAAGTACCCAAATTCTCCCTCGGACTGTGTCAAGGCGATCTCGAGGGGATCATTCACCAGCATCTCATCCGCTACCCCTTCAGTGGCTTCGGTAACGCAGTCAATCCAAAACGTCTGTCCATCGATGATTGGCTTTTTCAGCATCCTATCCACTTCGAACTTCATTATTAGATCTCCTAAATGAAGATCGATCTTGCCTTTTTGCACATCAATAATGGCTCCAACTGTAGCCAAGAAAGGTCGTCCCAAGATGAGGGGATCCTTTGGCTCTGTTTCTAGCTCGAGAACTACAAAGTCCGCTGGTATATAACCATCTCCAATCTTCACCGGCCAGTCCTCCAGAATACCGAGTGGAATCTTCACGGAACGATCAGCAAATACCAATGACACTCTAGCTGGCTTGAATGACGTGAGACCAAGGCGCTTAACAACGGAATAGGGCATGAGGTTAACGCTGGCACCCAAATTGCAGAGAGAATGCTCAAAGGTTAGAGGCCCAATTTGCACAGATAGTACGAATCTCCCCGGATCTTCGAGTTTTTCGGGCATTCTTCCTTGTAACACGGCACTGCACTCTTTAGTAATCATCATCACGCCTTCTTCACTTGTAATCTTGTTGGTGACCATGTCTTTCACATACTTCTTCAAGGCAGGAACCATCTGGACCGCATCGATAAAAGGAAGCCTCACCGAAAGCTCGTTCACTAGCGTCTTACACTTTGCTTGCTCAAGATCTCTTTGTGTCTTCTTCGGGCGCCTTGGGTAAGGAACTTTAGGCACGTAGACATGTGCTGGTGAAGTTACAGGTGCCTCCTCGAGTTCTTTTGGTTTGGACGAGGAGCTTGCCTCATCAACTACGTCATCGTCTCTCACATCTACGGTATCGGGAATCTTCTCTTTTCCCTTAGACTTGACCGCTGTTTCAATCTCTTTCCCACTCCTCAATGTGATTGCTTGAACGAACTCATTCTTCGGGTTTTGTTCCCCTTTTCCCGGAAGAACTCCACTAGGTCTCTTGATCGCTTCCGCCGTTTGAGCCACTTGTGTGTCAAGTTTCTTCACATGAGTTTGAATGGCCTTGAATTTGCTGTTGAGATCCTGATACATTCCATCCACTTTGACATTAATCTCATTAGCCGTCTTTTGTTGATTGACCATCAATTGTTGCATCATCGCCTCTAGCTTAGACTCTTGGCTGGGTTGAGGATTGTTGAATTGCTGTTTTTGCTGAAAACCGCATTGGTTTTAGAAATTATTTTGTTCTCGGTCTTGCCCGAACTGCTGTCTCGGCTGAAAACCGCCTTGGTTTTGTACAAACTGTTTTTGTTGGAAACCGCCTTGCGCATATGGCTTCACGCCCTGATTTGGAACGGTTTGTTTGGGCTGAAAACCACCTTGTTGCGGGTAAACTTGATCCTGTGGGTTTTCAACGTTGGTGCTTCTGTATGAGAAGTTAGGATGATTTCTGTAGTTCTGGTTGAAGCCTTTGTTGAAGAACCCCTGATTCTGTATGTAGTTCACCTCATCTTCGTACTCTTGTTCTTTCTCAGCACTCTCTTTGTGGAGTCCTTCTTCTCTAGTGTCTTCACAAGAGTTGACAGCTTTTTGATTTCCTTTAAGTAGTGCTGCAATGCCATTAACTTTTGCGAAAAGCTCATTAACTCACGCGTCTCGTTCTGTCATACTCGGGATTTCGATGACTTGAACTCGCAGAAAGATTTTCAATAAGCTCATAAGCTTCCTCCTTGGTCTTTGTCATGAAGTTGCCATTGCTGGCTGCATTGAGACAATTTTTGGAGTCCCAATCTACTCCATCGTAGAAGATGTTCAGCACTTGCTCGTCGGAATAACCATGATGAGGGCATTCCCTTAGATATTCTCTAAACCGCTCCCATGCTTCATTGAAAGGTTCACCGATGTTTTGCTGAAATTGAGTGATCTTGATTCTGAGGGAAGCGGTTTTGGATTTGGTGTAGAACTGATCCAAGAAGGCCGACCTTATTGCGTCCCAAGAAGTCAAAGAACCCGGCTCTAGAGATTTAAGCCATCTCGCTGCTCGATCAGCTAAAGAGAAAGAGAAGAGCTTGCATTTCAAATAGTCCGTAGGGACTCCATTTGAGCTTGTAGTGCTGCAAATCTCTTCGAACATTTCAACGTGATCCATGGGATTCTCCGAAGCTTTCCCATAGAACAGATGTCTCTCGACGATAGCAATGATCTGAGGTTTAATCTCGAAGTTCTGCCTATGAATAGGCGGTGGACGAATAGCGGTTCTGTCCTGGTAAAATTGGTGAGGAGTGTCAATATCCCCGATCGGTCTGTGTGGAGGCTGTCTTTGATTCAACTGGTGTTAAGCAGCAGCAGCTTGCCTCCGAGCTTCAGCTCGTCTATGGACGTCAGCAGCAGCAGCTGCATGGTTTGCATTGGCGTTTAGATCGCCATCACCATCATGAGCAAGAGGAGGAGGGTTCAAGAGGTTCCCTTCCTCGCCATACTCGTGATGTTCGTCTCCATCAACAGGTAGATTTTGATTGTCCGGTAAGTTAGCCATTTCTCTCCTTTGCAATATAGCTCTGTTGTTTTCTCGTTCCACTCTTGCCAAATCTTTGTTGTTCAACTCAAGCAGATTTTCAAAGCCTTGGCTTCTGGTCATGTACCTGAGATGCATGGAAAAGAGCAATCAATAAAACGAGTTAGTAACGACAAAAAGAAATTCTTAGTCTGAACTTTCGTCCAAGACTCATAGGCAACAACTGGTCCCCGGCAACGGCGCCAAATTGATTTTCAATGTGGTTTCACCAAGTCAATTAATAACTAAAGTTCACACTATACCGCAATCATAACGGTTGTCGATTGTAGCACTTTAGGATCAAATCCACAGAGATCAATGTTACGACTATGAGAATGCAGGATGAAATTAAAGTTAAGACGAATGACAGATTTTTTTTGGTTTTATGGTTTCGAAACTAAGAACGACAACTAAAACGGTGTAAATTCAAATAGAGAAAGCGTTAAGGCTCGGGTGATGTTGCGGGAAATCACGAATAACGGTTAATGCATCTTAAACAGGGGTTTGCATTAAGAAACGTCTAGAACTCAAACCTAATAATAGATTAACCTCCTCTCGGAGTATTAATCCCTATGCTTTAAAACTATGAAGACTAACTCCCGTTGAATTCAAATGTTCTAAGCATGCTTTTCTAGTTCGATTTGATAAGTTCACAAGAACGCCTTAACATCAACTCCCGTTGGATAAGGACGTTTTGCTCATCTAGGATAATTCCGGCATCTAGACAAACCTAAGATCAAGAACCAAGTGATCAGTTTGATTCAAGCAATAAGAACATCATAGACGAAGAATCTACCGAATAAACCCCCATTTAATCTATCCTAAACCGTTAAATCATGAAATCCCTTAACACCCTTGGCTTAACTAAGAAACTACTCACTCATAATTGCAGAACAAATACAGAGAAATGATGAAGAACACATGATTAACAAAAACATAAAATAGAAGAGATTAAGAAAACTTCTCCAATATGTAGAATCAAAGGGTTTGCTTTCCAAGCTTACAAATCACCAAGATCAAAGAGAAGAGTACAGAGTTTAGAGTATATGATACATATGGGCTTAGACTCCTTATTTTTGAGTGTTTTTCGTCAAAGAGAGAGAGAAAATTATGTGAAATAGTTCAAAACACGTTTTTTACACTATTAACAGGAGCTGGATCGATCGATCCAGGTATGTGGATCGATCAATCCCATCTTTTTCTTCTGATCGATCGATCCGCTTCAATCAGAGATCGATCCATCAAATGTCCGATTTTTTGGATCGATCGATCCCATCTTTTTCGGCTCGGATTCGCCGTTTTCCGTTCTAGGCCTCCGGACTCCGTCCCGAAATGACTCCTAGAAGACTAAAACAATCGAAAAAGACTCGATTATGTACAAAAAACGCGAATTGAAAAACGTCAAAAACGCAACACATCATAGCACATCGCAGGCTTAGTAGGACACCCTGTGTACTGCCATCCCTCAACTCTCAATATGACCAACATTGAAATTGCAAAGGTCTACACGATCATTAACCCTAGAGTCAATGCCGGAAGCAGTCAATGCCCATTTCGAATCAGGTGAAACTTTTCGGGTAACTGTATCCAGCCCTTGGCTTCCATCTCTATGCGGTTACTGCAAGAAAGTTGGGCACACCATCAGCAAATGTCCAACGGCCCCTATGACATGCAATGTCTGTAATTCGGTTAAGCATTCCCCCGAGAGCTGCCCTAAGCTCAGACTTGAAAAAGAAAAGGCTTTGGTCAAGCAGAAGTTCACGGCTGCTCAAAAAGGTAAATGGAAGGCAGTTCATAATTCTCCTTCTATATTACGTGCAGGTCAGGGGAAAAATGGGATTGTTATCCGAGATGACCAGGAATATGCCCCAGTTCATAAAGAAAAAGACAAGAGCTCTTTGGTTGAGGCTTTAAAAAATAAATTCATCGATGAGCCACTTTCTGTTAGGCTTGAAGAAGTCTCAGAGTTAGTTCACACCAACACCGGGCAGCTTGCTGCAGCAGGGGAAGGAAACGGTACCAACTTTGAGCGGCTTGCTGAGACAGTGGAAGGAAAAATCGGTTTCTCTAATCCAGAGAAAATCATCGACATCAGCTCTCTGTGTGTCGACATTGGTCTTGACTTGATCGGAAGCCCCACAAACTCTGATCAGGAGAGTCAGAATCAGACTTAGAATCAGCAGAAAATAATGTTTTAAATGGGAGTGATCCAGATTCGGATGATCCTAATACTGATCCTTTCATTGAAGTTGTCAATAAAAGACAGCTGCGCTGTTCAAGTCGTAGAGCTAGGGCAGGAGGCCCTTCAAACCTCTAACCGAATCACTTATGGATATTTTCTGCTGGAATATTAGAGGTTTTAATGAAAAAATTAAGCGGAATAGTGATAACACCATATTTTAGCGTTTTCTTATGTTTATTTTTATTAGTTTTCATTTCATTCTTGAGTCTTTTCCGTGTATTTTAGTGCATACTTCTATTCATATTCTTGCATTTGCATTTTAGATGTCCTAGGTTGTTTTGTGCCGTTTTTGGCTTGTTTTCAGGTGTTAGTAGTTTGGATTGAAAGAGATGCTTGGAGCTTCAAGATGGATCAAAGGAGAAGCAAATGGAGCAAAAATAAGAGAGGATCGGTCTCCAGATCGGTTTACACACTCGATCCAGCAATCGATCTGGATTAGGAGTCAAGAACAAAGTGTCTAAAGATAATATCGTAAGAAGGCCTTGCCCTTAAATTTAGCTCGGGAGCTCTTCACGGAAGTTGTAAGAAATTGAGCTAGCTGTCCAATGAAGCGGCAATACAAAGCGCTGAAAGATTATGTCAAATGGAAGTCTTCCCGTGCCCAGTTTAATATAAGGTCTTGATCAAAGTTGTAGACATTTGAGTTAGCTTCACGTGAGCGTTGGATTCGTGTCAACCAGAGCTGTGGTTCAAACGATATGGTCGATTAACTAAAGGCATGTCAAGCAGATCGGGTTTGCACTTTCCACCATTCCCCACCACCACAACTTTTCCACCTTGAAGCCAACTCATTCACTTTCAAGCCACCCATAAAGGATTGAGTGTTGGACATCATCATGCTACAACATTATCACTCTTCTTTTATCTTTATGCAAGCTCATAATCTCTTTTTCTAGATCTAGATCTATATTAGTTTTCTTTATTGTAAAAATAAGGATTCATCATCTCCTATAAAAAGGGGTGGAATCCCTCATTTGTAGAACATCCAATTTCATACATCACTCATCCAATAATAAATACAACATTCCTCTTAGTTTTTATTTTCAAGTAAGGATATAAGGATCCAAAGTCTTTCTCTCTCGAAGAAATGGATGTGTTCCATAAATTCTCTTTTGAAGTTTTGGACAAGATCTTCATATCCATGCCATTTCTAGAGAAGGATTTCTTTACCTTTCTTTCTTTTATCTTTCATTTATGTATTTTTACTATGTTTACGCATTTTCCTTTGTTGTTCTTCATGTTTATATGAGTAGATTTTTATTGGATCATGTTTAGGCTTTTTTTGGTTGATTGATGGTTAGATAATGGTGATTTAGGATGATCTTAGATAAATCTTTCACTTAGGTTTGTTCTTAATGCTAGAATTGACTTGACAAACCAAACTAGAATTACACCTTAGATTAGTTAGATTTTTGGTCTCATCCCATGCATTAGGGGGAGATTCGAGTAAATGGTGTTAGTGCTAGATTAGAATTGTTCATTTATTTCTTGAACTTAGGCATTTCACATCCGGAAGGAGTTGATGAATTTCTTGAACCAAACCTTTTGTGAGTTATTCATCCCTAGCCTACGGGAGTTGAGTTAGGGTGTTTAGTGAACTTAATGGACTTGTGATTAATGCTCATCAATTATTTTCGATTGCATACGGGAGTTTAGCTTAATCGAGTAATCGATGAAGTGATTAGTACCACGGGAGTGGATTAGTCCCACGGGAGTGGATTAGTCAAAAATTGAATTGTGTTCCATGTTCTAAGATAGTGATTAATGCTTCCAAATTATTCATTGTTTAATTGTTAATCATCTCTTTGATAGTTTAAGCTATGATCCAAAGTTTTTCTTTTGTGTTTTGCTTTTTTGTCTTTTATTTTCTTTCGATAAAAAACATAAAAACCAACAAAAACGTTTTGCTCTAGATTAAGAAGTTTCTTGCACTCTTAGTGCTTCAATCTTAACCTCATATGGATTGACATCTCAAGTGTTACAATGACATGAGTACACTTGGATAATTGAAATCGAAAAATATCCCGTATCAATTTGGCGCCGTTGCCATTGGGGTTTAGCATTGATCATTAGGATTTGGATTCTTCTTAAGACTAGAGCTATTTTTGTTTATTTTCTTTTGTTGCTAATCTTTTCCCTTTTCTTGTGATCTTGATCTCTTAGGTGTACAACTAGGAGTAAATGAAACATTCAAGGAGATATTGAATAAGAGGAATCAACCGTCAAGCTAGAGACGTTAAACGCGCCATTGGGGACTCCCCCAATTCTATCTTCTATCCTTTTGCTTTTGTTGTTTTTAATTTTATGGTAATTATATTACCATGTCTAATAAATTTTGTTTTCAAGTTTTGTAGGAATAAATGGGATGCATAATGGGACGGATCAAAAAGGTCAAACCCGGTGAGCTTAAACGCACCACATCCTCCTCCTCCTCGGGAATCCAATCCACTCCAAGGTACCTCTAACATTCCCTTTGTATATACCATCTCGTTTTTGTTTTTCATTCTTGTATTTTGTTTCTTTTCTCGGTTTTACTTTCTCACCGAGACGGTGATAAGTAAGTCCGGGGGAGGAAACCGTTACTAATTCTCTTTTAGTTGTTTTGTTTTGCTTTCTTTGAGTCATTGCATTGTACATATTCTATTGCATATAAAAATAACGAAAATTTTTTTTTCAAAAATCCAAAAACATCATGTAGTTTGCATTGCACCATTGTTCATTCTAGAATTGAATTAGCTACTCATATCTAGATGACATAGGTTGCATTCATGTGCATGGGAGTTAGTAAAGGATATATGATTAGCTTTCATTGTTATGCCTTTGATAATGGCTTTATATTGCTTAAACGATTTCAAAAAACTTTAAAACTTCGTACTTTGATCTCTCCACTTGAAACCCATGGTCTTGTTCAAGATAGCTTGATTTGAAACCATCTCCCAAAGATATGGACTTAATTGAATTTTAATTCTCTCACTTAGGGGCTTGAGATCTTAACCATGGTTTTACATATACATTCGGGTCATCTTATTCCTTTGTGCCACACTTGTTAGCCCGAATGGCCTTTCTCATTTTTAGGATGGTTCCCCACCTAAACCTTTACCTTTCTTTACACCCCTCCATTGTTTGCTTGAGTGAGACCTCTTCTTGAAAATGCTTACATATGCAAAATCTTGTAAGAAGGAAACGACAAATATGATCTTCCATAGGGCTAGTCTAAGTGAACATCAAGGCTAGCAAACTAGGAGGGTTGTTATATTTCATTGGTTAATGGGTTATGGTTTGGGAACATGAGCATAAAAGAAAAAAATGTAGGGAAAAAGAAAAAAGAATGAAAAAAGAAAACCATGGGTTAGAAAAGAAAGAAGATGAGAAATACAAAGAAAACATTCTATGGAAACACCAAGAAGTTAACCCTAAGTTAAAAAGGAAGAAAACTAGAGCTTTGACAATAAAAGAAAGAGAAAAATCCCTAGATGTTATACATTGAAAATGTTTTGGTTTTGTGGAACAATTACATATCTCGCTAAGAAGAGTATTGGGTTTACTTCAAAAGAAAAGGAAGATTGACTCCAGGTAAAAACTAGGACTCTAAGCTAGGTTGGGTAGAAATGGAAGTTATTATTTGTATACATCAATTGATCCATTTCTTCTTTGCTTTTGTGTGATGTTTTGCATTCCTTTGATTTGAGAGTAAGTCACCAAAAATTAAACCGCCTTATTTCATAATTTATAAAGCTCTTTCAACCAAGCCAAATGGATTAAATTAACATTCCCTTTGTGAGACTACACTTTGAAATAATAATTGAATGTGAGGAGTTGGTGAATATGATGGCTAACGGTATGCTTGGCTATGTGTATAAAGAAAAGATTAGGAGTTGCGATAAGTCTAGAGAAGTTAGAGTCATAATTGAGATACGTTTTTGCAATGTCTTGGTATTATCTTGGGCATTGATTTCCCACTATGAATGCTTTGACATGTCTTTTAGTTGTGAATTCCCACTCTTTCGAACCTCTCTTTCCGTTTGTCTTTTCTTGTTTGCTTGCGGACAAGCAAAAGGCAAGTCAGGGGAGTTGATAACACCATATTTTAGCGTTTTATTATGTTTATTTTTATTAGTTTTCATTTCATTCTTGAGTCTTTTCCGTGTGTTTTAGTGCATATTTCTATTCATATTCTTGCATTTGCATTTTAGATGTCCTAGGTTGTTTTGTGCCGTTTTTGGCTTGTTTTCAGGTGTTAGTAGTTTGGATTGAAAGAGATGCTTGGAGCTTCAAGATGGATCAAAGGAGAAGCAAATGGAGCAAAAATAAGAGAGGATTGGTCTCCAGATCGGTTTACACACTCGATCCAGCAATCGATCTGGATTAGGAGTCAAGAACAAAGTGTCTAAAGATAATATCGTAACAAGGCCTTGCCCTTAAATTTAGCTCGGGAGCTCTTCACGGAAGTTGTAAGAAATTGAGCTAGCTGTCCAATGAAGCGGCAATACAAAGCGCTGAAAGATTATGTCAAATGGAAGTCTTCCCGCGCCCAGTTTAATTAAGGTCTTGATCAAAGTTGTAGACATTTGAGTTAGCTTCACGTGAGCGTTGGATTCGTGTCAACCAGAGCTGTGGTTCAAACGATATGGTCGATTAACTAAAGGCATGTCAAGCAGATCGGGTTTGCACTTTCCACCATTCCCCACCACCACAACCTTTCCACCTTGAAGCCAACTCAATCACTTTCAAGCCACCCATAAAGGATTGAGTGTTGGACATCATCATGCTACAACATTATCACTCTTCTTTTATCTTTATGCAAGCTCATAATCTCTTTTTCTAGATCTAGATCTATATTAGTTTTCTTTATTGTAAAAATAAGGATTCATCATCTCCTATAAAAAGGGGTGGAATCCCTCATTTGTAGAACATCCAATTTCATACATCACTCATCCAATAATAAATACAACATTCCTCTTAGTTTTTATTTTCAAGTAAGGATCTAAGGATCCAAAGTCTTCCTCTCTCGAAGAAATAGATGTGTTCCATAAATTCTCTTTTGAAGTTTTGGACAAGATCTTCATATCCATGCCATTTCTAGAGAATGATTTCTTTACCTTTCTTTCTTTTATCTTTCATTTATGTATTTTTACTATGTTTTCGCATTTTCTTTTGTTGTTCTTCATGTTTATATGAGTAGATTTTTGTTGGATCATGTTTAGGCTTTTTTTGGTTGATTGATGGTTAGATAATGGTGATTTAGGATGATCTTAGATAAATCTTTCACTTAGGTTTGTTCTTAATGCTAGAATTGACTTGACAAACCAAACTAGAATTACACCTTAGATTAGTTAGATTTTTGGTCTCATCCCATGCATTAGGGAGAGATTCGAGTAAATGGTGTTAGTGCTAGATTAGAATTGTTCATTTATTTCTTGAACTTAGGCTTTTCACATCCGGAAGGAGTTGATGAATTGTTTGAACCAAACCTTTTGTGAGTTATTCATCCCTAGCCTACGGGAGTTGAGTTAGGGTGTTTAGTGAACTTAATGGACTTGTGATTAATGCTCATCAATTATTTTCGATTGCATACGAGAGTTTAGCTTAATCGAGTAATCGATGAAGTGATTAGTACCACGGGAGTGGACTAGTCAAAAATTGAATTGTGTTCCATGTTCTAAGATAGTGATTAATGCTTCCAAATTATTCATTGTTTAATTGTTAATCATCTCTTTGATAGTTTAAGCTATGATCCAAAGTTTTTCTTTTTGTGTTTTGCTTTTTTTGTCTTTTATTTTCTTTCGATAAAAAACATAAAAACCAACAAAAACGTTTTGCTCTAGATTAAGAAGTTTTTTGCATTCTTAGTGTTTCAATCTTAACCCCATATGGATTGACATCTCAAGTGTTACAATGACATGAGTACACTTGGATAATTGAAATCGAAAAATATCCCGTATCAAATAGTTTCAAGAAGTGGAAAAGGCATAATAAGCCTTTCTTTGGTAGTCTTATCGAGACTCATGTTAAGCCTGAAAAGGCTACGGCGATCATCAATAAGTCATTCCCGCGATGGTCTTTTGATTCCAACTACGAGTTTTCAGATCTCGGCCAAATCTGGATTCTATGGCATTCGAGCGTCATTGTCAATGTGATATCTAAATCTCTCCAGATGATCACATGTAAAGCTAAGATGCCAGGAATATGTACAGAGGTAATAGTTTCTTTTGTCTACGCCTCTAATTTTGAGGATGGTAGAAAGGACCTTTGGAAAGAAATAGAATTGCTCTCTACGCATTCCTCTATTGGACCTCTCCCTTGGATTATCGCAGGAGACTTCAATCAAATTCTTGATGCAAGTGAACACTCTGCTTTGGATCATAATACATCCACGAGACAAATGAGAGATCTTAAGAGTTGTTTTCTCAAAGCAAAGGTGCAGGACTTATCCTACAGAGGTTGTTCTTTTACTTGGACTAATAAGAGCACAACTCAGCCAATTACGAAGAAGTTGGATCGGATTCTCGTGAACGATAATAATTGGCTTGTAACTTTTCCAAACTCTATTGGAATATTTGGAGAAGTTGATATCTCAGACCACAGCCCCTGTTGTGTCTTCCTAGACTCGATGAAAGCAAGAAGGAAGAAACCTTTCATGGTCATGAATAACCTCTTGAGTAATGCTGACTTTCTTTCTCTGATGGAGGTTTGCTGGAAGTCTCTAAATTTTGCAGGGACAAAAATGTTTTCAATCTCACGGAAGCTCAAGGAACTAAAAGGAATTATCCGAAACTTCAGCAGACAGCACTACTCAAATATGGAGCTGAGAGTCTCGGAAGCTCATGAGACAATGTTGCAGTTACAGCGCAGTCTACTTGCTTTCCCTACTCCATCTGTGGCAGCGGCTGAAAGGGAAGCTCACAGGATATGGCTGATTTTGGCTAAGGTAGAGGAGTCCTTTCTAAGACAAAGATCCAGAATCAAATGGCTGGCTGAAGGTGACACCAATTATGCTTTCTTCCACAGAACAATCATCACAAGATCTAATGGAAACTACATTCATTTCATAGTTGATGAAGCTGGGTTGGTACTTGACAGCCACGAGAAAATACAGGCTCATATCGTTGGATACTACAAAGGAATTCTAAGGAGCCAAACATGTAACTCTACGGCTTCTCACTCCGTACTATCTCCCTTGATTAAGCATAGGTGCTCTGAAGAGAACATACGGCTACTAACAGCCCCTTACTCGAGGTCTGATGTTAAGAAGGCTCTATTTTCATCACCAAAGAATAAATCTCCAGGACCCGATGGGTTTAACGCTGAATTCTGTTGCGCTAACTGGAACACTTTGGGAGATGATGTCACAGATGCGATTCTGGAATTTTTTGAATCAGGCTCCCTCTTGAAGTAATGGAACTCAACTACTCTGGTTTTGATCCCAAAAAAAACAAATGCTACGTGTGTCTCAGACTTTAGACCAATCTCTTGCTGCAACACTCTGTACAAAGTCATCTCGAGACTTTTGGCAATCAGATTGAAAGCGGTGTTACCTGATCTAGTCTCATCAAACCAATCGGCTTTCATTCGTGGAAGGCTACTAGTGGAGAATGTCCTACTTGCAACCGAGTTAATTCATGGCTACAATTGGAAATCTACTTCAAAGAGAGTTATACTTAAGGTGGATCTAAGGAAGGCTTTAGATTCAGTCAAATGGGATTTTGTCATCTTATCTATGGAAGCCATGAGCTTTCCCAACCATTTCATCAATTTGGTAAGAGAATGTATGACTAACACAAGATTCTCAATCGCCATCAATGGAGAGCTCTCAGGGTACTTTAAGGGAACACAAGGCCTGAGACAAGGTGATGCACTCTCTCCATTTCTGTTTGTCTTGGTTATGGAAGTCTTTTCACAACGACTGGAGATGAAATATTCAACGGGTCTGATCGGGTACCATCCAAATGCAACATAGCCAGAGGTGTCTCACCTAGCCTTTGCTGATGACATCATGATCTTTTTCGATGGTACATCAGAATCTCTTACGGAGATTAATACTACAATGACGGAGTTTTCTCAATGGTCGGGTCTATCTTTGAACTCCAGGAAGACGGAGCTCTTCGTTGCGGGTCAATCACCTCATGATGAGTTACAACTAAGTAGTTTCGGCTACTCAATTGGTACCCTCCCAATCAGATATCTCGGTCTTCCTCTCATGCACCGGAAACTCCGTATCTCAGACTATAGCCCGCTGCTGGACAAGATTCGAGCTAATTTCAGTTCTTGGACATCTCGTATCCTTTCATATGCAGGAAGACTTCAGCTCCTGAAATCGGTAATTTACGGAACTCTAAACTTCTGGATGTCAGCGTTTTTATTGCCGAAGGGTTGTATAAAGAAAATTCAATCTTTATGCTCTCGTTTCTTATGGGCTGGAAATATTCAGAAGAAAGGGTTGGTAAAAGTGTCTTGGACGGAGGTATGCCGTCCAAAAAGGGAAGGTGGCTTAGGGCTAAGAAACTTGACTTTATGGAATATTACTTTGGCGTTGAGGCTGGTTTGGCTTCTCTTTGCGGACAAGAGCTCTCTGTGGGTCGCTTGGACTAATCAAATAGGTTAAAAAATCAGAGTTTCTGGGCTCATGATGAAAATAAGAACGTTTCGGCAACTTGGAATGCCTTGCTATCAATGAGGAAACACGTAGAGCGATTCTTAAGATGTGAGGTTGGTAATGGTGAACGAGCTAGCTTCTAGTTTGATCATTGGACATCCCTTGGCCCTTTGATTAAATCTTGTGGTCAGCTCGGACCTAATCTCTTAGGAGTACATCGTGATGCAACTGTAGCTGAAGCAGGAGATCAAAACGGTTGGCTTCTTCGTCCTGCTAGATCTCCTGGGGCGGAACAAATCCACTTTCAGCTAACAACCGTCCAACTTCCAGCTCTGTCCGAGGTTGAAGACCAATACCGCTGGCACATTGAAAACAAAGTTTCTAACTCCTTCTCAACAGCGTTCACTTGGGAAGAATTAAGAGAAAAGATCGAAGCAAAAGATTGGACTTCAAGCGTCTGGTTTAAAGGTGCAATTCTTTCTCAAACTTTCACATTGTGGACCGCTTATCTAGACCGTCTTCCAACTGGATCAAGGCTCTCCAGCTGGGGATTTAATATCCCTTCCACATGCTGTTTGTGCAATTCTTCTTCGGAAACAAGGGACCATCTCTTCCTTACATGTAATGTGAGTGGTCAGGTATGGGATATGGCAATTCGCAGGCTAGAAAATGAGTCTTTTAGGTTTCACACATGGACAGCCTTGTCAATGTGGCTATCAAGTCAGTCTTCTCGTCTCAAGCCTAGACGGTTAAGGAGGCTAGTGGTCCATTCTGTGATCTACAACTTATGGCGAGAGAGAAATCAACGTCTGCATAATGAAATCGCATCTACGACGGAGGTGATATTCGCTCTCATTGACAAGTCAATCAGAGATACGATTCTATCCAAAAAATTTCGAAAGGGATTTAAGGACCTAATGCAGGTGTGGCTAAGAAACACATAAGTTTATCCCATTTCGATTTTATTTTAGATCTTCCTTGCTTTTTTATTCTTTTTTGGGCAAGGTTTTTCATTTGGCTTTTAGGCAATCTTTGTAATATTTACAACTCGCTATCTTCGTTTAAATTCAAAAAAAAAAAAAAGGAAGAGGTCGGGGGAAATCGTGGAAACCGATGCTTCTAAAAAGCGTAAAATGAGAAGCACGGCCTTTCAGCCAGGTGATATCCACGGCATCTTAGCTATAAAAAGGACGAGTCGTTCGTCAATGACCGAGATGCTTGTGCCGGTCTTTATCGGAAGATTAAGGCTGGTGCCCGAGATTTGCCGCCTACATATCAGCTCGAAGAGGCTGAGGCCTTCAAAGAGTTGGCTCGAACCAGTGTTCGGGTAAGTTCCGAGCTGGTCTTTAGTTTTTCGAACTTTGATTATTTTGATCGCGTCTGACGCATTTTATTACTTGTTTTTAGATGGTGAGTCAAACGAATGACATTATTCGATCGTACGACCGCAAAATCAAGTCGGCGCGATACGATGTGGATTCATTGGGTGCGGTTAAAGAAGACCTTTCTAAGGAGAAAAACAAATCGGAGCAGCTCGAAACGGTTATTGACGAGCTTCTGGATGTCGATGCCGTCTCCGATGAAAGCTTCGAGCGCTATTTTTCCCAATGTGCTAGTTTAAGAAATACTCATTAATCTATGCCAGATTATGCCAATATCATTTATCTCTGCCAAATTAGAATTTACCATTTAGATCCGTAATTTCTTTTCCAAATGAGGTTTTTTATTAGTTTTAATTTATTTTTTTTGTCAGCAATCGATTTAACCAATTTAGGCGAACGGATAAACTGAGGCTAGCCGTCATAAAATCTAATGAAAAGTAATTAAATAAAAAGCTACCTGAAGGTTATATGTATGAAGATCAAATAAAAGCTTAAAAATTCATTTATATCAAATATTTTAAAGCAAACATATTATGTAAGTATGAATTGTTAGGAAGCAAGCAAACAACCAACCTTCCTACGTTTGGGAAAAGAAAGCAATAAAATATTCCTACGTAAGTATGTATTCTCTTTGCTTCTCCTCAAAGGTATTCTTTGTTTAGGAACACAAATTACTTCAAACACTTTTCATGCAAATATAATATGTATATATATATAAACTGATGAATGATCAAATGTCCAACCCAATCTCATGCATCTGAATAAATTAATGACTCTTACAAATCGCTCAAAACCATTTGTACTTCTAGGTTTCTTGATCGCATGTTTGCTATTACGGGTCTCAGAGGCTTCCGTTGTCTCGTCCGGAAATTTTAATGAAGACTTCCTCGTGACATGGTCTCCTACCCACGTTAACACTTCCAGTGATGGTCGATCAAGAACCCTTAAGCTCGATCAAGAATCTGGTATATAATATTTTTATTTACCATCTCAAACACTTTTCGATGTTCTTCCATAATCAATAACTTATGTTTCGACTTTATATGCATACGTAGGAGCTTCCTTTTCTTCCATCCAGATGTTCTTGTTCGGGCAAATAGATATGAAGATCAAACTAATCCCTGGACCTTCTCAAGGAACCGTGGTAGCTTATTATGTAAGAAACCTTCTCTCTCTCTCTCTCTCTCTCTCTCTCTCTCTCTCTCTCTCTCTCTCTCTCTCTCTCTCTCCTTCCTAACAATTGTAGATGTGGCCCAGAACATTGGCCAAGGAAGTTATGATTTCGGTTCGGGCCTCAAATTTATTCGGTCAAAATTTTGTGGAGTTTGTTTTAGGTATTCTTTTCTATATATTAGCAAAGAATTTATGAAAAAAGGAACAATTTTGTTTCATTTAAAGTAGGGATCCGAAAACGCTAGACCGGCATGAATCTCAAAATATTAATGATTAATCTTTGAAACACTTGATCAGATGTCCTCGGATCAGACAAACCGGGATGAGATAGACTTTGAGTTCCTGGGAAACGTTTACGGGCAGCCTTACATTCTCCAGACAAATGTCTATGCCGATGGAATTGATAACCGCGAAGAAAGGTTCCATCTCTGGTTCGACCCGACCAAGGACTTTCACACTTACTCTATCTTGTGGAACATTCACCAAATTGTGTAAGATTCTTTAACCAAAATCTCTTTGGCTACGTATACCCCAAGAAGTAAGACGCATAAGAATGATGTTTTGGGGTGGTTTCAGGTTTATGGTCGATCAAATTCCGATAAGATTGTACAGAAACCACACGGAGAAAGGCGTAGCCTACCCAAGGTTGCAACCTATGAGTATAAAGGCTAGTCTATGGAACGGTGAGAGCTGGGCTACACGCGGTGGACGTGATAAGGTTGAGTGGTCAAATGGTCCATTCGTTGCATCCTTTGGGGATTACAAGATAGATGCTTGTGTTTGGAAAGGAAACCCAAGATTGTGTAGAGAAGAGAGCAATGAAAATTGGTGGAACAAGAATGAGTTTAGTTCTTTGACAAGAGTGCAACAGAGATGGTTTAAATGGGTGAGGAAGTACCACTTGATTTATGATTATTGCCAAGATTATGCAAGGTTTCATAACAAGCTCCCCAAGGAATGTTCTCTTCCTAAATATTGAGTTTGCATTTGCTCTTCATCTTCTTCTTTTTTAATTCATTTTAGGCCTTAAATCTACTTTATAAATGTGCTCGTTCTTCGTTATATGTGTATCTATCATTAATATAAATATTTGGTTTCATTCATTATAAAATTAGAGAAAATTACCCAAAATAATACTTCTCAACTACTATATGACTCTCCTCGTCATCAACATCTCATGGCTGCAAGGTCGAGAGTAATTTGCTCTAGTGCTACTTCTCTTGTTACGAATCTATGATCTATTATTAGTTTTTTCTCTTTTTGTTTTAACAAGAGTTGTGTTTATTGGTTTACTTTTCGATATGTAGATTAAATCGAAAGTTTATATTAGTTAGATATGTCATGAATAAAAACAAGAGTTGTGATAGTTCGTGCGTTTCTGGGGCAATTAATGATTTTCCTTCTTAAATTGTGAAGATATTGGACGGCGAACAACAACAAAAATGTTCCTGGCACATGCTATTGCACCCCCACAGCCTATGCTTCCTACACTTGTCTTACCGCGTCCCCTCAATCTTGTTAATGAGCCAGTGAAATGGATAGTTTTCATGATGTTGCACTTTTTTTTTTTTTTGAATTGAATGTAAAATTGTATTCAAATCCAAAAAAAAACACGTTCTTACAACCTACATGTGACTTTGTTTTTCAAACCAAAAGATCAGAATAAAAACATAAGAAATACACCACAAACGCATAATTTAACCCCTTGAGGCAAACCAGATTTGAAGGGGATCATGAAGGTTGTTATCGCCCAGTTCTCTGATAGATTGTAGCCGAGCTCTAATAAATTTGTCGATTAGCCCATAAACACCAGCTGTGGAAGAGTGTTCTTCTCCGTGACGTCTGCTGTTTCGCTCTCTCCAAATGCAGTGCAGCGTTGTCTGGAAAGCATATCTGAAAAGAAATAGCCTTGTCTGATCTAGTTGATTGTCGAGAAGGAGAACCATTAGTGCATTCCAGGATGTTGTAAATCGAAGGAGTAGCATCTTCTTCATCACCTTTGTCCAAACCTCCCTCGAGAAAGGGCAATCAAAGAAAATGTGATCTCTAGTTTCCAACGGGTTTTTGCAAAAAATGCAAGATGGATCCACACCAACATTCCAAATACCCATTCTATCACCTATCGTTAAACGATTATGTATAGCAAGTCAAGCAAATACCGCACATTTTGGGGTATGGTGTTGAAACCATATTCCTTTGTCCCATCTGATTGTGGTCGATATATCTCTAGAGAGGAGCCATGTGTTTTTGGAACTGAAATTTTCTTTGAATTTGGTTGTCGTGCATTTCCACAAAGAGATATCCTCGATATTGTGCTGCAAGGTAGCTATTGTATCGCCCAACAATTTTTCGGACTCGTTCCAAATCTCCTGACGGTGCCGTCTTCTTCGTCGCGTTACCAAAGAGCCGATCGTAGCCTGAGCTGGAATGCCCATGTCAATTGTACCTCTCGAACCTGAAATATCGAATAGTCTTCCCATGCCGGACCAGACATCAAACCAGAAAGAAGTCCTTTTACCATTGCGCACATCAACTCTATAAAAGTTCTTAGCCACTTCTCGGTATTTCAGGATTTTTCGCCACATCCAAGAACCCATACGTGTCTTCTCACGAATGGACCAGAATGATTCATTGCGAATAAGATGGCTGTGTATCCACTTCACCCAAAGCGACAGATGCGCAGAAGCTATGCGCCATACAAGTTTGAGGCAGCATACGTTGTTTACTTCTTTTAAGGGACGGAGACCAAGCCCGCCTTCGTTTCTTGGCTTGCACACTTGTTCCCAGCTTATCTTCGATTTTCCTGTTTTCAAATTTGGGCCATACCATAAGAAAGCACAGCATAATTTATCAATCTCACGAATAAAATTTCTTGGAAGTCTGAAAGCCGCTAACCAAAAATTGGTTAAGCTATGAAGAACTGATTTGATTAACTCCAAGCGCCCAGCAATAGATAACGGTCTAGTTGTCCAAGACGTTATTCTTTTACGAATTTTCTCAAGCAGAGGAAGATAGTCGGAACTTGTCATCTGCTTAGTAACAAGAGGCAGTCCTAGATAACGAACCGGTAAGTGGCCCATCTCGAAAGGAAATCTGATGGAGATTTCTTCCCTTACCGCGTTTGAAACACCTGTTATATATATGGTCGATGTCTCCATACTAATTTTGAGACCCGAGATTCTTGCAAAATCGTCAAAGACATTAACAATGCCATCCACCGATCTGATCTATCCGTCCGAAAGAACCATTATATCGTCTGCAAAATTGAGGTGCGTTAATTCCATATTTTTACATCTCGGGTGATATCCAATGTGCCTTGATATCGCGGCTCTGTCCAACAACTTTAAAAGAACATTCATGGAGATGACAAACAAGTAGGGAGATAGTGAACAACCTTGGCGTAAGCCCCTCTTACTAGGGAAAAACCCAGCAAGATCACCGTTTATCTGAACCGAGAAAGTTGCCGTAGATATGCAAAGAGAAATCCAATAAATAAAATTTACCGGAAAATTCATTGCATTAAGCGTGTTTAACAAGAATTGCCACTGGACTGAATCGAAGGCCTTTGAGATGTCGATCTTGATCGCACATCTAGAAGAGACCGAATCCTTATGGTAGTCTTTAACAAGTTATGTTGCTAGAAGCAGATTCTCGATGAGTAAACGGTCTTTGACGAAGGTTGATTGGTTAAGAACAACAAGATTTGGCAAGATCTGTTTGAGTCTATTTGCCATAATCTTAGTAATAACCTTGTAGGTGACGTTTCACAAAGATATAGGCCGCTAGTCTTTTAATTCCAGCACCGTAGTTTTCTTTGGAATCAACGCAAGAATCGTCGTGTGGACTCCTTTTGGTAAGAAACCTTTCACAAAGAAAGACTGAATTGCAATGACAAACTCTGTACCGATTATAGACCAAGCTGCTCTATAAAACTCGGCATTGTATCTATCAGGACCCGAGGATTTATTGCTGGGCATTGAAAAGAGAACACGTTTTACCTCATCTGAAGTAACTGCGGTCATTAAACCTCGGCAATCTGATTCAGAACAACGAAATGGGAGGATTTCCTTGAGCTTCTCAACCGTGATGCCTTCATAGTCCGAGGGTGTGTGTTGAAGAAAATCTCGAACAAAATCTTCAGCCTCTTCTTTTATCTCTTTCAATTCGGTTACCAATACTCCATCCCTCTGTTTGATTTCTCTTATGTGATGAGGACATCCAGCAAGGACCAGCTCAAGACATTCCTTTTGTGCAAGAGATGCCAATGACCAGGTCGAGAGCTAAAACCTTAGGCAAGAAGTTCAATGTTGCTGTTATGAGGCTGTTGGAGGAGATGCGTGAAGAGCCACCTTTGGAAGAGCAGTCCAGAAATGTGATGGTCATTTCAGAGCAAGGAGATGGCGAGTGAGAAGAAAGGAGGTGTCGATTTTTATTACTTAGGATTTTATTGTGTTTCTTTCCTTTTTCTGGGTTTTTCCTTTTTCTGGTTTTTATTGGTTTTCCTTTTGATATTAGGAATTAGTTAATTTTCCTTTTCTTTTATTTTTTTCTAGTTAGACTTGGATTTATTTTCAGGCTTATAAATAGCCCTTGTAGCTCATAATTTTCGACAAGCTTTCAATCAATAAAACCCTAAAACTTTTCAGAACTTGTTTTCTCTCTGCTCTTGTCAATTTGATCATCAAGACCAGAAAACCCTTCTTTCTTTGTCGAGTTAGTCTCCAAAGACAGAAGTCTGTAGTATCACAAGTCTCTCACAACTTGTGTGGTGCCATCGATCCACTACTACCCCCATCCTATCCCAGA
>PKMM01047475.1:632801-655730 GCA_002933915.1 Eutrema heterophyllum | reverse complement strand
TACCAAAAATCTATAATTCGACGTAAAATCGATGTAATTTTACATCGATTTACCAACGATTTACCAACGATATACCAACGAAATATAATTCGATGTAAAATCGATGTAAAACTTACATCGATATTACGACGGATTTACAACGAAAAATNATTTACGACGAATTTACATCGCTTTAACAACGAATTTACATATATCTATTACAACGGCTTTACGACGGTTTGTCGATAGCAAAAATCTATAATTCGATGTAAAATCGATGTAATTTTACATCGATTTACCAACGATATACCAACGAAATATAATTCGATGTAAAATCGATGTAAAACTTACATCGATATTACGACGGATTTACAACGAAAAATATTCGTTCTAGTGGTTACGACGAATTTACGACGAATATCGAGTAACGACGATCCCATTACGACAATTAGGCAATCGTCGCTAATCCATCCCAAAGCCTATTTTACATCGATTTTACATCGATTATGTATGTTGTAAAAACCATGTTTTCTTGTAGTGACTCCACGAGTTTTCCTCCCTTCAGTAAGATCTCCGATCACATCAGATAGTGAATGATTCTGATGAACTCGATGTATCACTCCTTGTTTTCAATCAGATTGTCCAGTAGACTTCTTCGTTTCATCCAATTTTGCTTGTTCTGAAACCTGCTGTATCACTCCCTGTTATGAAACAGAACCAAACTGATCTTCTGAAATAGTACGTTTCTTTAATTCATCACATTCTGTTTGTTCTTAGTCGCTGTATGTACTGAATCCATTCCACTTCAGGAGAAAATACTAAGGCTGGACATTCGGGTCCACGGTTCGGGTTCGGGTTCGGGTCGGGTTCTCGGTTCTCGGGTATCCGGAGTGGAGAAGATAGGAACCGAATAGGACCCGACAAAAATTCGGTTCGGTTCGGGTCTTGTCGGATTCGGGTCAGTTTTAGGATTTTAAATGAAACCCGATATCGAACCGAAAATAAATTCGGGTCGGTTTGGGTGGTTTTGAACCCGAATTACCCGAGAAAACAAGACTTTCAGTTCAGTTAATGTAAAAATGTACCTGAAATAACTCGAATAACCTGAATAACCCAAATATATATATATACATTATATATGCATATGTATATGCGATATATACATAATATGATATATTTGTAATTTTTAGGGTACTCGATCGGGTTTCCGGTTATACCCGAACCGACCTGAGAACCGAATTAGATTTACACAAGAACTGTTCGGGTTTTACACACAAACTGAAACCAAATCGAACCCAATATTTTGGGTCGGGTTGGGTCGGGTCCGGCGGGTCCGGTTTATATGCTCAGCCCTAGAAAATACTATTAACCGATTCCATGACCACACTAGTTTGAGTGTTGTACACTCTGAAGGCTGTACTACTTCCTGAGTAACCCAGAAACATTCCTTCATCACTCCTTGCATCGAACTTTCCGAGATGATCCTTGTCATTCAAGATGTAGCATTTGCATCCAAATACATGAAAGTAGCTCATATTAGGTGTATTATCCTAGCACAACTCATATGGAGTTTTAGTGGTCCATTTCCTGACATAGACCATGTTGATGATATAGCACAATGTGTTCAATGCTTCTGCCCAAAACTTCACAGGTACACTGTTGCCATGTATCATTGCTCTGGCCATCTTCAGAAGAGATATGTTCTTCTTCTCTACAACCCCATTCTGTTGTGGTGTTCTTGGAACTGAAAACTGATGTGCGATTCCATGAGTTTCACAAAACATCTTCATGGACTCACTTTGAAATTCAATACCATGGTCACTTCGAATCCTCTTTATACCTCATTTTTTCTTGATCAGAGTAGATAGAGCTTGATAATATGACAGCGAATTCAAAACTAAGTTCGAATGCGTCAATATGATCTTCACGGCCAAGCCGGATTGTTTGAACTTAGTCACTTTGGCATGTGACGTTGAGACTAAAGCCTTACCTCCGGGGTTTGCTGAAGTGATCTGGTTTGCCTCTTCTAGTCCCGTACAGACCGCTATGCAAGAAGACAATTTGGCAAACACATTCATATGATTTCCTGGCACAGAGCTCGGGAGAAATACACCTCTCAAAAAGAGGGAAGTTGTTAGAGCTAATTTCTTCCCGAGAGGAGAAGAAGGCAGTAAGAAGCTCTCCCATAAGGAAAAGTTTGCTACAATCGCCATCCCCAAATCGAAAGAATTTGTGACTATCCCGATCGACTGACCAAAGAAGTCAGAAACATATTTGGGCTTAGGGGATGCGTTGGGTATGGATAAGACATGTGGGCTTAAAAGCCCAACAAGTGGATTGAACTCAATCACTCGTATTTCCTGGAAGATTGAACGACGAGCAAGTTGGGAGTGTGGCGGGGGCAGCTGATACCGGTGGCTGAGCCGAAGGGGAGTAAGAGCGGCGGTGCAAAGCCGATGAAGCATTACTGGTCGTACTGTGGAGGAAAGGAGACTCGGCAGCGGTAATGCGACCGTCGGTGTAGCAGTGAATGAATACTTTCGAAGGTTTGGAAGGGAGAAGCTCGGATCTGGCGGGTCCGGCGGCTCCGGTAGGAGGAGGAGGTTCGCCTGCGCCGGAGGAGTCACCAAACAAAGGTGGGAAAAAGCCAAGAGACAGACCCTTTGGAGCTTCGTCGCGGAGGGGGGAGGCTGGAGAACACACATCGGCACAGCCTCAAGCAACATCAAAGTCAGAGCAGGAGAAAACTCGATCCGGAGTAGATTTGAGAAGGTCTCACCGGAGAAAACCACCGGCGGAAGCAGATATCTGATCTTCGAGTCGCACATGTTGATTCTGGGAGAGGAGAGGGCAGCGTCAATCAGGAGGAGATCCGGTTGGAGGAGGATTGACAGAGGGTGGAGCTCATCTTGGGTTCGATGCGCGACTGCCTCGGAACTTGGGCCTGGGAGAGAAATCCAACTAGGGCGAACTAATTAAAACTTCTTATGTTAACTATTTTGTACTGTTAGTTTTAAAATTTTTAAGCATAAGACTGCTATTACACAATTAACCCTTTAATATTTCTACTCTACACAATTAACCCTTTAATAGCGCCCTAGAAATATTCGAAATGTCGGCTATGTATATGAATATAAAGTGTATATTTTTATTTAAATTATTGGATTTTAATCATCTTAACGGGAAATTGAAAGGTTAAAGTAGAATTCATGGATATACGTACATTAAATATTTTCTAATCATCCTTTTTTCCTGACATCGAAAGAATAACATTTTGTCATGGAGTGCAACGTGCTTTCTTTTAAAATTCCACGTCTTTGTACCAAAATATTGTTGTTTCCCCAAAGACATCTGCACGTGAATTTCTTAATTCTCTATATTAGTTTTCTTCCATTTGCAGAATATTTATTCGTTAATTAAAATTTTAGGTTATGCCGAATAGTAGATCTGTAAATGCAATTAATTTTAGAGGAGTTTTTTGTTTTTACAGAATAAGATTTTAAACTTAATGATAATTATTGTAACTGAAATTTACAACGGTCAAAATTTGTAAATAGAAAATAATCGAAAGATTTGACTTATTTTTAAATAGCAAATGATCGAAGGGTTTTTGTTTGTAAATAGAGAATAATCGAAAGACTTGACTTATCTTTAAATCTTTAAATAGCAAATGATCGAAGGGTTTTTGTTAGCAATAAACAAGGATTCGAAATCAGAGCTCGAAGTGAACGGATTTAGAGTAGATTTGGGTGGAGAATATGGGAAAATTATAGTGATCCGGGGTAAAATACAGTAGGGAATGAACACATGAATTCATCCCGAAATGAAAAAAATAAGACGAAAATATGTTTATTCTAGCACTAGCTGCACTCGGATGTCTAGTTGCCTATGTACCCATTGCGGGATCAAGCTATAATGTAGTTCGTTTGAGTACAATGATTTTCCTCGCAAAAGAAGGATATTCGCTCGAGATTCTCTTAGGAAGAAGATAACTTCTCTTATAGAACTCGAGCTGAAAATAGAAAGTATTTAGTATTAGTGTGTGTTTCCCTTCGTGGAGGGGTTCCCTTCCAATGATGGCTTCTTCCCCTTTTTATATTGTTTTTCCTTCATTTGAGTTCTCATTATGTAACGTCTTCTTTTTTTTTAATGCCTCATTCTCCGCCATTAGTTGGTGAATTAACAACCAAATTAATGGTGAAATATCTTCAAATATCTTCGTCATTTACGTTATCATTTACTTCGCTGGATCCGCCATGAATGGTTTTTAATTCACTAGTTTGAATGAGTATTTGGTCTTGTCAAGGCTGACTAACGGTTCCGCATTTAATCTCCTTTTACCGTAAACTTCACTCCGGTGAACCTTTCAGTTGCGCTTATCACTTCAGAAATGCCTTTGACCTCATCTGGCTTCCTTTACTTTATCGGACCCTTTTTACCATTCGGTTTATTAGGTTCAATTTACTGGACCGAGATTTTCATTCCAATAATAATCAAGATTATGCATAAAGTGTAAAAGAATAAATCATTCTCACTTATAAATAGTGTACTTTGACTAGATTTCAAAAAGTCAAGTATTTATCCCCCTCTCACGAGATTTTCATGCTCAATTATAAGACCGTTCGAAAATGACACAACGTCTACAATTATGAACTCTTTTTTCTTTTTCCGACACCAGAATTATCAAGTCTTTCTTCTTCACATTTTATGTGTTTCAGATTCCCTATAAAAATAACGTTTTTTACCAAAACTTTTCAAACAAAAAAAAACAAATCGAGTAGTTTTTTTTTTTCCTCTAACTAGTGGTATTAAATTGAAGAATTAAACCACCAAAGAGTACAAATCGAGTAATTCACTAAATTAGATTGGAGTTATGCTAGATAATAGTCTCATTAGTCATATGACTCATATCCGAAAAACAATAATATTAGAGAGTATCCAAAATCAGTCAATATATTTATATAAACGAGCCAAAAATTTAAAAGATTTACGAAAAAAAAAAATTTGTTAAAAAGATTTTCGAAAATATAAAACCAACAAAAAAACGATTTACGAAAATATAGAAACAAGTACATACTAGTAAATCAATGATAACAGAAACAAAATCTTCGACCAACAAAAAAAACAGAAACAAAATCTATGAATAATTGGATGTGAAAAAAAAATTACTAATAAATGCGCTCTGTATTTGTGGAGTAAAATAAATAAAAAGAAATGAGATGTGTGTTTTATAAACAGATCTAAAGCACCAAATCTGACGGTCCATAGAAGAAAAAAAAGCTTTAATATCTGTGCCACTAAAAAAACCCTCTTAAGTCTCAACACTGAGTCACTGACACTAAAATCAATGGGAGAGGTTTTGTTTTTCAAACTTTTTCAAATTTTCATAGCCAAAACTCTATTCTTCTCAATTGATTTCTACTCTTATTCACCATTTGCAGGAAGATAAGAAGAAACCAGAGGAGAAAATGGAGGAGAAGAAAGCTGAGGAGCCACAAGTGAAATTAAATAAGAAAGAAGAAGAAGAGAAGGAGAAGAAGAAAGAGCCTCAAGAGATTGTTCTTAAAATCTTTATGCATTGTGAAGGTTGTGCTAAAAAAATCCATAGATGTCTTAAAGGCTTTGAAGGTATACCACTAATCACTTTCCTCTAACTAATTTGTGTAGTGGTTTAATTTAACCATATGGTTATAACTTTTTGGGATAATTGAAAATGTAATTAATGTGATAGGAGTGGAGGATGTAACAACTGATTGTAAAACTAGTAAAGTTGTGGTGAAAGGAGAGAAGGCAGATCCATTAAAAGTGTTGCAAAGATTGCAAAGAAAGAGTCACCGTCAAGTGGAGCTTCTTTCGCCGATTCCGGAGCCTAAACCGGAAAAGAAAGAGAAGGAAAAGGAGAAACCTAAACCCCAAGAGAAAAAAGAAGAGGTATTGTAATTATTTTGTAAGATTTTGGGGACTAAATTTGTAATTTGAAGAAAGTAAATTGGTTTTTGTGTAATTTAACAATAAAATTTTGTGGGCACTAGGTATTGACAGTGGTGCTGAGAGTTCACATGCATTGTGAAGCATGTGCCATGGAGATCCAAAAGCGAATCATGAGAATGAAAGGTTTTTTTTTTTTTTTTTTTCATCTTATTATTCAATTTTTTTTTTTTATTAAAATATTCTCAATTGGGTACGATTCCTTTTGAATCTGAGTTTTAGTTCTGAATTTGTGGGACTGCACTTAATTGGGACATTATGTTTTGGACTCTTCCGTGTGTCATAAAATTGATTCCAGCTTTAATTGTATGTACTATGTAGGCCCTTTTTAAAAAAAAAATTAGCAATTGAAAAAGAGCGTTTGTTTAGTGAATTTCTTCATTAAAAAAGAAATTCATTCACCAGATTATTGTTATTATAATCATATAGCAACAAATTTTTCTTCTTCACAAATATTTTTGTTTATTTTGAGTATTTCAAGAATACATGAATCGAGTCAATTTAAGTAAAATACTTTGTTCTTACTTCACCTATTTCCCAAGAATCCCAAAGTTCTAAACACTTGTTTTTATTTTTAGTTAGGATTTACATTTCTTATATGCGGATTTAATACTTAACTGAAATTACAATATATATCTATATGCCAACAATAAATTGTAGTACAAGTTTTTGTTTGTGGGAAGTGTGGGATGTTTGGTAGAAATATTTTGGAATGCTACAAATATTTGAATTGACTTGTAAGAGCCAAATACATTAATGGCTAGAGGAAAATTTAATTTTTCACAACGACCTCATTTTTATTCGACATTTTTTGGATTAATTCTCTGAATATAATATATACTTAGTTTACGTTTTCTTATAGAAAATCAAGTATAAATATGTTATATGTAGGAGTGGAGTCTGTGGAACCAGACTTCAAAGCATCACAAGTGAGCGTGAAAGGAGTTTTTACACCGGAAAAGCTAGTTGAATACGTTTACAAGAAAATCGGGAAGCACGCCGCGGTTGTTAAGCAAGATCCACCGCCAAAACCACCGGAGAAAGAAAAAGAAACGAAAGACAAAGACGAGAAGAAAAAAGAAGAGGAACAACCCAAAGAAGGAAAAGAAGCCAAGGAAGACGGTGGTGGAGGAGCGGCCAAACCGGCGGCCGGAGGTGGCGATGGTGCGGCCGAGGAAGGGAACAAAGCGGTGGACTTGAAGAAGAACGAATATCAATACCAGCCACCGAGGTATCCCGTGGAAATGTTTGCTTATCCACCACAAATATTCAGTGATGAAAACCCCAACGCTTGTACCATGATGTAATAAATCGTCGGTTTAAGAGGTTGTAGGATTTTTTGTACTCTATTTATATGCCGTATTTTTATTTTAATTGTACTATTTTGGTATGGTTTGCTTCAAGGTAATTAGATGATCGTAGTTTTTAATATTGTCAAATAAAAAATTAGCCTCCATGCAGAGATTTTGCTTCAAGCTAATTAGATTATCGATTTCCTGTTCTTGGTGATCGATTTGAAGTCAATTCTCTCCTTTCTCTGAGCTAAAACATAACATTTGACCAATCCTCCTTTATATAAAATTTAACTACCAATTGACTGCTTGCTAGTGATCTCGAGTGGGTTTTTCCATGAATTTACTCACCATACCCACTGCATAATTATTAGCCAAGCATTGTCTCGATCCGATCATTTCATACATAATGTTGTCAACAATATTTGCAGAAGGCATTGATTCCTTATAAGTTGCTTCATCTACAAATATTGCCTTGAGTTTAAAATGTCTTCCCAAATCCCAATGGAATATGCACTGGCTTGGTATTTCCATTGTAAAACTCTTAAAACCTACACCCAAGCGTCTTATGCATCTCCCCACGCTACTTTGTCTATTTAAGGTGATGTGTGAGTATTAAGTTATACGAGTTTCCAACTCAAAACCAATTAGCAATAAGTGAATTGACATATGTTTTTTATATACTCTTTCTGATCCAATTTAGTTGATGTTTAAGCCAAAAAAAATTGTTTCATTTTAATTGATGTTTTACATTTTCAATACAAAATTAAAGTTTTTATATTTATTTTTAACCATTTATATTCTGCAGTTTTTTTTTTATCATTGGTTGAATTATGTTTTAATTAGACAATAAATGATGTTTTAATATAGAAAAAATAAAAAAATTATGATTTTGTGTGATTTCTTAATTTGTGTGTAAAATCCTTAAATATCAACTAAATTGGATCAGAGGGAGTATTACTTAGGATCTCTATCAACTTGCGATATCGGATATTTTTCCTAATACGCCCCCTTCAGATGATGACTCTTATGGCCATCAATCTCGATATATTCAGTAAGACTGATTTCCGACTGGGTTGATTTCGATGATCAATTTTGGGTCGGATCGATTGTGGATCGGGTTGGATAACGTGGACTAGGCTCATATACCATGTTAAGTTACATGAGCTTCCAATTCAAAACCAAATGACAATGATTGGATTGGACCATGTCTCTTATATATTACTTAGGATCCCTGCAACTTCCGATATGTGATATTAATCAATAATTTTGAGAATATGTGCTATCGATAATTTGATTTTTTCGTATGATTGTAAGGCTGGAAATTCATATCGTGGTGATGGCTTCTGATCAATGGAACATACAGAAAAATTGGAGCTTCGTCATACGTGGCTGAGTTTACGACCTCTCGAGTGTGGTTATCGATCACATCTTGGAATTTCCATGCTGATAGATATATCACCTTTCCCACGTAAGCTCTTGCATTCGTTTACGACGGACATCTCCATTATGTTCCAAAAAATCATATTAGCACGCATACACGTGAGAAAACACATTATTTTTCTTCTTCAATCATAAATTCGTCTTTCTTCGAGGCATTGAATACCTCAAGTGTGCATGTACTTGTTAGGTAATCGTGTGCTCCCATAAGCTTCCTACACGATCTCTTGTCCCATGTCTCTGCTCTGTTCACACAAGTCTAGACAATGCTCAACGAAATCAGAACCAAACATAAAGTAAGAACACAAGGAGGTTTGTTCACCCGGTTCACGGTGTTAACGAATCGCTTCGTCCGGTTAGGATCTTTCGATCCACACTTCACTATCAAGAGAGGTATACAAGTGTTTTTTAGGAGATTCACACACTCACCACCCTTACCCACATCAATACCGATTGGGTTACACAAGAAAGAAGAAGTATATGAGAACTTAGACTTAGAAACCCCTTGAGATGTACTCCCTTACACTCTCTGTTTCTATCAATCTCTCTTTCTCACGTGGAATCAACTTCCAAAAGGAGGGACCAACTCTTCTCAACACCAGAGGACAATCTTTTATCTTCATACGAAGAAACTCTTAACACTTCAAGCATGCACGTGTCCATATTCTATTATTTTGTCCAAAACAGAATATCATGGGCTTCTTGGAGTTGATATCTTCTTGTCTCTTCTTTCTCTATTTCCCACGAGTCTTCCACTTGTCATCAAGAAGTTTTCCAAGTTGGATCAACTTCCAACAGTACTATTCGAAAACATAGCCAAAAACTTGTTAGGATTGTTTTCAAGGTTTTAGATTTATTAGAACCATGTATTTTTTTCCTCTTTTTTTCGAAGTATCTCCTTTCCATTTAACATAAGTGTTGGTTACATGCTTTTTGAAAGCTGACAGCGGGAAATTCATAAACGCACATATATTTAGCAGACAAACTATTGAGATCAAATCAACCTAATATAATAATAGTGGATAGAAATTAATCAACCTGAGCATTTGGAGAGCGTTAAAATAGCTCGAACCAGCATTTGGAGGGCTTGTTTGCCAACAAATCGTATCACATTGGCCAAGGGAACCAACCGTTGAATGGTTTGGGGGACAAAACCTGAGAAGAGCGATAAGAGGATGCCAATTGCGTGGTAGCATCAAAGCTCCATCAACAATAACTTGATTTACGAAGGCAAGATAAACAATTCTAGACACTAAAAGACCATCTTGACCAGTCAGGTCAATCAATGGACCCAATCATGTCTAGTTGTCATGCAAAAAGAAGGTAGAACCACCAGATACAACCTGATGACATAGATATGACCTTGCTACGAGGCGGAGTTTGGATAATTTCTTACATAACCAGCTACCAGAACCACTGAATTCTATATCCCAGAAAACCCTTCCTCTGATCAAGTTAGAAAAGACTCACGAAACCCACAAAAAGGTGCCTTTGGTAAAAAGTAACCAAATAAATTTAAGGCCAAACACCTTATTCTAATTAACCAGCCTCCTAAGCCCTAGTTCATGTGCTCTCTTGTTCTTACACACAGTATCCCATCCAACATTTTCACCTCTTGCGGAGGTTGGGGCTTACTCCAAAAAAATGCGTTACAAATCTGCTCAAAATTCTTAAGACAAGCATTTGGGAGAAGGAATACCGAAGACTAGAAGTTGATGGTGCTCATAATGACTAACTGAACCAAATGTAATATTCCAGTAAAAAAAAGAAAGCGAGATGTCCAAGAGAAAATACGAGCCACTACTTTATCGATGAGGGGGACTGTAGTCTTGGGGATGCAGCTTGTGAGGAACCTAGGGAAGACCCAAGTACTTGACTAGAAGAGATCCCTGCCTTAGCCCAAACTCCGCAGCCAACTTTCTAGTGTGAAGGACACTATTACCATCCAAGAAGAGAGCCAACTTATGTTTAGTCCCAACCCTGAACTTTGATGGAAACTATTCAAAACTTGAAGAATACCCGCGAGAGAAGAGCATGAACCATCAAAAAAGATAAGAACAACGTCTGCAAAACTCAAGTGGATGATTAGCGGGTTGATATAGAGCGGATGTGGCTGAAATAAGTCGTTGGAACAAGCTTTGTCGAGGTTTTTAACTAGCACATCCATTGCTAGAGCAAAGAGAGATGAGGAAATGGGATCTCTCTGCCTTAAACATCCATTGCTAGAACCATATATATACTTCATATTTTCATGGCAGTGCCTGTGCTTAGAGTATGGAGGGTGTCAAAGCTCAGGAATCTTTTGATCATATAAAGAAACAAAAAAATAATAATAAGTTTGGACGAAAAACGACAAATTAATATTTTTTTGTGGATTTCGTTTGGTAAGTGAGTGTAGTAAAATAAATAAAGCAGTAGTAACCGATGGAGTTCAAGCAACGATGTGATTGAGAAACAAGAGAGCATAAAGGTAAACTGTGTGCCTTTTATGCGTTAAATAGAAAAAGAGAAGTCTTAGTTCCTATGCTAACATTTAAAAGAAACTAATCTCCATTAGCAGGCCCTTAATATGTCATGCATCCCAACAACATTTTTGTTCAATAGTACATGATTTAACATGTCCTAGGCCGAGTCCTTTTTGAATCATCAGTTGTTAGTTGGCTTGGTTTTGGGTGTCATCTTTCGAACAATTACCGGTCATCAATTGGTCAAGTCGGACCTAAACCATCCTAAACAGCATCACATAACTAATATTAGATGTTGTGGTTCCGGGCTTAGAGAGGATTACGGGCTTCAGCCCAGAACCTCCCGGTAATCCAAAAAAAAAAAATTAGATAAAGTATAATATACATCTTACTAGGATTACATATTACCAAAGTTGCTTCAAATTTAATTCACATATTGAACACATCCAACACACCATAAATATATAATAATAATAACATTATTTAGGCATTACAAAAGTTCATACAATATCCATCAACCTTAAACTATAAAAACAAGACAAGATATACCATTTATTCATGTTTTAAAAACATGATTTCGCTATTTTATACCATTAATCTGTTATATATTCATTAAATTTTTACGTTTTTTGTAAAATAATTCTGCTATATATAACTAGTATGATAAATATATAACTAGAAAAAACAAAACATGATTAATCTACTAAACCTAGTTTTTCAACATTTTATCATTATTTTACGAAATCTTGATTCTGTTCAGTTCTTTCCGCTAACAATTATTCAATTATATCGTTATTATGCTATATATCTGACATACTAGTCAAACCCCTAATTTGTTCTCATATTCATAAAATAATATAACCAAAGTAATAAACAAGTCACAAGATATTGAAAACAAATATAGAAAAGAGAGTTAGGAAATCCTAGTATAGCTTGAACGACGTCTTCACGGCTCCTCCAATGTTTACTAGTTCTTAAACCTTATTCTAGAAGTTCTTTTAGAGGATTTCCGGGTTCTCAGAGATTCTTTGAGAATTATCTATTTTTAGTTTAATTTGAAATTCAAAAAAAAAATATGTAAAATATAAAATAATATTTCTATAATATATGCGATTTTATTACTTAGAATATTTATAATAACATTTTGAAATTTTTTATATGAAATATATTTAAATATTCCTAAAGTTATAAAATATGTATTAGACTAAAATGAATGGTATGGAATCTAAGGTTTTAAAAGTAAAGATTATATTTTTATTTTGCTTTGTCAATTAATAATATATGTTAGATTTTTATTTTCTTACTTGATAAAATTGATTTAAAGACAAGATAAGATTGGTTATGTTTTGAATTGAAATGGTATTATAGTTTGACAGATGTCTATATAAATAATACATACTTGGCACATTTATACTAGTTATTTAATTAATTGAGTGGTTAAACTATTTTTTATAGATAATTAATAGTAAATAAATAGTAGGAAAATCACAATAAAGGAATCCCACCGACGTCTGTCCTCTATTGGCCGGTGCCATGTCGGACTATCTATCTATCTCTTCACCCACGTGTCCGGTATAATCATGCAAACTAAACCCATGCAAACCGATCCAGAATCGTTAAACCGGACTAACTAACTCGACCTTGATCGTCAGTCTTACCGTACCAAATGCAAAAGTGTTATACGATTACTTTGAAAAGAAAACTAATTTCATCGGTTTGGTATCTACCTAACACACCCGATTCGAACCACGTGTTGAACCAAATTGTGCTAAATCGTTTTAATGTCTAAGAAAGTTAATATAAATATGAAGATCTTTGTTGATCTTCCTCATCTCTGGTCGTGTTTTTTTCATAAAACAAAAGGGCTTCGAAACTTCTCTTTACTTCTTCCTTTGATAAGCGACATATATGGTTTACTCAAACGAAAACTAATTTCATCGGTTTGGTATATAAAATAACATAATCAACTGTCCCGGTTCGAACCACCGGATGAACCAAATTGTGTAAAACCGTTTTAATGTCTAAGACAATATAAATAAGAAGATCTTTGTTGATCTTCTTCATCTCTGGTCGTGTTGTATCATAAAACAAAAGGGCTTCGAAACTTCTCTTTACTTCTTCCTTTGATTGGTTTGGATTTGTCGTGTTCATCTTAAAATGACTAAACCATGGACTTTACTCTCTTCTCTTTATCCCATCGTTGGGTATTTATTTGATTTTTCGTATTATTTTCTCTATTTAATATATAGGTTTCTTCAATTTATGGTTTGATTTTTTTTTTTATAAAACGAATTTCAAAGATTTTCATTTCAGTATTAAAATAACAGTGTGATTTCGTGTTTTGTTTTCTGTTTACGATCATATGCAGGCCCGTGGTAATGCTACTTTATCCGTTGTAAGTAATTTCATATTGATTCTTCTATACATTTTGTTTCATTTTATTATAAGGATTTAATTTAGTTTATTTTATTTATATGATATTGGTAAAGATATGCATCGGTAATAGCAATAGAAAGCCCATCAAAAGAAGACGATGAGCAATGGCTTGCTTATTGGATTATCTACTCTTTCCTTACTCTCTCGGAACTCATCCTTCAATCTCTCATAGAGTGGTAACAATAATATCTATGGTATTTGTTTTTATGTTTTTGTTATAACTAGGACTCGAACCCCGGCGAAATCGCGGGGGTAAATACCATATAGTAAAATTTAGTATGAAAAATTATTTAAAACGAATAAAAATGGATTTTCATCGAATGAAAAATGATGATACAGAGACGTACGAACATCTAAAAATAGTATATAATTGTTACGGTTAAAAATGAAAAAACTGATAAAATGTTGAATATATATATATAGGATACCGATATGGTACACGGCGAAGCTAGTGTTTGTGGCATGGCTGGTTTTGCCGCAATTTCGAGGAGCTGCTTTTATATACAACAAAGTTCTGAGGGAACAGTTTAGGAATTATGGCATCCTCCAACCTAAGGTCAATTAATTCATCTTTTACTATGTCCCTTCTTCCTTTAATTTCTTTTATAACCTAAGTCTATATCTTAGACTCATAATGCATATCCACTTGATTGGAAATTGTTATGGTGGGATTAAAATCTTTGTGCAAGGACAAGGTTGACCCACATGATAATCGGTTTTTCATCCTGCAAACAAAATTCTGTCTTTTGTTTGTGTTTTTTAATCTTTTTTTTTTTTTTACTAATCTGATCATGGACTAATGTAAAGTCGAAGGACTAGTCATTTGAGGGGGGGAAATTGGGTTTCATGTTTATTTACTGCGTCACCTAGTTTGCGAGCCAAAATCATAATCAGTTTTTAATGCTTCAATCAGGGTTAGAACAAATTGGATTTGAAACGTGATTGATTTTAAACGAATTTGGTTCAAAAGGGGCGGATCAATCCATTACGACAATCATAATTCAATTTTTTTCTGCTCAATATCAATAGAAAAAGCACCATAAGTTAGCAAAAAGAAAGATAAACAACAAATTAAACAGTTATATACCAATAAAACTTATGAAAATTTAATTATCGTGGGAAAAGTTTGCAAAAAAATACTTAGATGGTTGTCTAGTTTTGTAATAATGGGACTTCTGGTTTTCTTAAATAATAAATAGAAATACTATTTGTTGTATTCACGGTTGTTTTCTTTTAATTTGGTGTTAGGAGTACAGGAACGACACCAAATTATCAAAATAGATTGGGGAATACCAAGTAAAGAGGAAACTCAAGAAAAGGGAAAAGAAGAAAAGGAAAAAGAAAGCAAAGAAAAACGAAAATGGGCAAAAATCCCCAAAATAAAACCTCTCTTTTATACATAAGCAGAGTTCCAAGTTAAAGTTTCATGTATCAATAAGAAAGATAAAATAAAGATCACAGAGATAAAATAGAAAAAGATAAATTAATAAAACGAGAAGTTTATATGAGAAATCCATAAAATCCCAAAAGGGTAACAAAGCCAATGTCCTGAGTGCAATATCTTTAGAGAAAAATTGTTTCGTTCAAAATTCAGTTCAAAACTAATTCTGCTGATGGGTTTTGTTGGATCCATATAAAGTCATGTTTATATTCGGTTAAAACAGGCTACATGCTTGCTAATCAAATGAAGGAAGACGAGGATCATCAGCCGATCTAGAACTGAGTATCACTCCTCTAAAAAGCAAAGTTCATTAAACACTTTTTGTGGTAAGCCATTGTACTATGTATCCCTGTATGTAGTGTAGTCGACTTGCTGATTGACATTGTGGAACATATCAATTTTTTCCCTAGATACAGAGCGGATGATGAATCAATCAATCATTTACTTTTTGAATACTCTCTAGCGCACCAGACTTGGGCCATCTCCGCGATCCCCTCCATTCCAGGCTTTTTTCGAGTAAATGACTATATAGAAATTTTTATTCTCTTTTGATATACGAAAGAAGTTGAATCTCGGAGATATCCTTAGCCACCTTTCTTTGGATATTATAGTACTTTTTAAAACCAAAGAATGACATAAATTTTAATGGTAAGAAGATATCACCGCTAGATACTTTGTAACATGCCACTCCTGAAGCGGAAAATATGACATTATCTCAAATAGTATCTATTTCAGAAGAAGAAAGAGAAGAAAACCTTGTTAACCCCAACATGACGAGAGTAGCCTATCAGAGCCATGATGTCAAGTGGATACATCTTGGTTGAGCGATAATGCTGTCAATGGAGGCGGTACATTAATTAAGATGGAAGACAATAGGCGATTTTCGGTTCTTTTTGTTAAAGATCATGTATTGTCTTCTCTCCATGCTTACTTCAACACGCTGTTATGAGCCATATAAGTTGTATTGCAATTGGGATGCACGTCAATGAATTTCGAAACAGACTGTCTTCAACTTGTTAAGCTAACCGGAGATGAAGAAGAGTGGCATGCCTTGGCTTCGAAAATTTATATTAAAAAAAAAAAATTCATACACATTCCACTCTTCGTAATTTCTCAATTTCTTTGATTTCTCGTGTTTTAGATGTTCGTGCCAACCCTTTTATAAAAGAGACTCCTTCACAAGGTATTGTTTTCTCCCATGTATATTTTTTTTATTCCAAGCTAGCTGGATTTCGAAAATAAATTTTTTTTTTTTTTTATCTACTATCCGTATGATTAAATCAAGTAATGGCCGATAGAAGGGTGGTTCCATGGAAAAATAAAATATCTTGTGCTCGAGCTTCTTTTGCAAGAGAGTCGGCACGTACATTTAACGCACGAGAAATATGTACTATGCTAAAATTCTCAAAAACATCTCTAAGAAGGTTGATAGAATCCAATTCCGAAGAAAAAACTGGCCAGTTCACCGGATTTTCAATCATTTTCACCAAGTATGAGCAGTCCGTCTCGATTCGAATAGTCGATATATTCTTTTTCCTTAGACACGACATAGTCCATAGTAGTCCGTCTAAATTTTTTGAATTAGCATAATAATATATGGTATTTTGCTATTAAAAAATATAATAAACGTCTATATAAATAATATAAAATATATACTTGGCGCATTTATACTAGATATCATTTAGATAATTGAGTACTTAAACTATTTTTATTAATAATTAAATAGTAGGAAAACATGGAAGATCACAATAAAGAGAATCCCACCGACATATGACCTTTAATGGTCGGTGCCATGTCGGACACGCGCAAGTTAGAATCCGATACTATCTATCTTTTCACTCTCACGTGTCCGGTATAACCATGCAAACTAAACCGACGTAAATCGATCCAGAATCGCTAAACCGGATTACTTAAATCGACCTTGATCGACCGTCTGGCCCGGCTCGTGAATTTAACGGGTCATGTACAATAATCTAATTTTACAGATATTATAGCAGAAAATTATAAAAATACCTTCAATTTTTCAAAAAGAGCCCTAAACTCTTTATTAAAATTTGCAAAAAAATTCTAGATCCAGTGCAAATGCACCTTGAGCACATGCCAAGAGCCAGCACTACCGTACCAAATGCAAAAGTATTAGACGATTACGTTGAAAAGAAAACTAATTTCATCGGTTTCGTATCTAAATTAACAAAATTAATTGTCCCGATTCGAACCACGTGTTGAACCAAGTTGTGCTAACCCATTTTAATGTCTAAGATAATTAATATAAATAAGAACTGAAAAACCTGTAACACAGAAACTTGAGTAAAACAATCCAATATTGCAAATTCTTCTTACCTTTTATTAGAAATCGCTTAAACAATCTTTGCAAACTTGTTTAATCAAAATTACACGACATTGTATTCAACAACTCGACAATGACCAATTTCTAATCTACCCAAGCTTACCACAACAACAGTTGAGTAACACTCTTTTGTTCACTCACCAAAAATCCTAAATATCTCTTTTACTTTCTTAACTCATTTTCTCACCAAAACAGCTAACCTAATCTCGGTTTAGCCTACTAGTATATATACCACATCTCTAGACGAGATTGTGTATCTACACTTTCCACATAGCTGAGATCTTCATGACTTGATTCTAAAAATCCTCCTATACGCAAGAAAGCTTCCTTCCAGCTCCACTCAGTCGCTGCCATGTCAGCTTCATTCTTCATTTTCCAAGTACCTTATGCCACGTCCTCTTGTTGTAACTACGTTCTTTCTCGCATCCTTGACCTCCATGTGCTGCACACCGACTCATGTTTAAGCTCCAAAACTTAGATCTTACAAGAAAATTTTTGTTGATCTTCATCATCTCTGGTCGTGTTTTGTCATAAAACAAAAGGGCTTCGAAACTTCTCTTTACTTCTTCCTTTTATTTGTTTGGATTTGTCGTGTTCATCTTAAAATGACAAAATTATGGACTTTACTCTCTACTCTTCATACCATCGCTGGGTATTTATTTGATTATTCGTATTATTTTCTCTATTTATCAATTTTTAGATAAAAACTAATTTAAAGCATTTACATTTCATTATTAAAATAACATTGTGATTTGGTGTTTTGTATTCTGTTTACGATCATATGCAGGCCCGTGGTGATGCTGCTTTATCCATTGTAAGTAATTTCATATTGCTACTTCTATACATTTTGTTTCATTTTATTTTAAAGATTATACTTTAGTTTATTTTTTGTTTAATGATATTGGTAAAGATATGCGTCGGTGATATATATAGCAATCGAGAGCCCATCAAAAGTAGACGACGAGCAATGGCTTGCTTATTGGATTCTCTACTCTTTGCTTACTCTCTCGGAACTCATCCATCAATCTCTCCTAGAGTGGTAACAATAATATCTATGGTTTTTATTTGTTATGTTTTTGTGATGATAAAAGTAACAAAAGAGAAAAAAATGTTGAAAATATATATAGGATACCGATATGTGATAGTTAATTTTTTACGGTTCGCACAATTATTCACTGTGCACGATACCACAATCTAATGGCATGTCATTATAGCACGTAGGGATCGAATCCACAGGGAAATAAGAACAACGCACTAAGAATACAAAACGCTATCTAATCTAAGCGANAAAAAAAAAGCTTTTTTTTCCTATGGATGCCTCTGTTTTTTAGAAGAAATTGAGAGATTACATTGAGAGATTTTAAGCATTTCGACAGTTTCTAGCCCTCTTTACGTACTTCTTGCGTCGAACCACACAATTAGACCGTCTTCGTATGAGCGATCTCCTGTGATACGAATGGAACTTTCATGAAGATTTTCGAAGCTAAATCCAAATGGAAACCCTTCATATGAGTTGATCTTTAAAGCACTTCATGTGGTTTCGGCCCAGAAAATGGTCGCGGTAGGGGATCGATCGATCCAAAATTTTGAGAGCGGTCGATCTAGTTGTGATGGTCGATCTGGAAATTGAGCGTTGTTTTGGATTGATCGATCTGGTTCTGTTTCTCCATCTGCTTCTTCTGCTCACCAGACTGGACTGTCATCACGAAAACTGGCATAACGTTTGATCACACCGTTGGAATGGCCTCAAACAACTTCCAGATGAACGCTAATCCATTGATATATCTTGTGTTAAAATATAAGCTCCATCCATCGGTGGGAAGTCCTTCATACAATGCCAAACTTATGACGTCTTTGCATGATCATGCATCTCTATATACCGCAATGACCTTTTATGATGGCTGTCCACACTTCTCCAACTTCTCTAACTCCAAGAACACCTGAAAATGGTTCAAACAAACCAAAAAGAATGCAAAGACAACCTATGACATCTAAAATGCAATGCAATGCAAATGAGACTCAAATGCATAAAAACAACTCAGAAACTATACAAAGTGAAACTAAACCTTAAAAACATGCAAAATATGGTGTTATCAGCATTCTATATTGTAGTATGCGTTTGCAACTTATACAAGAATTGCATAATGAGGGCCATGTGGGACGTGATCGAACACTTCAACTCATGACCGAAAAATATTTCTGGCCATCTATGAGACGCGAGTTGTGATCCGAATATAGCACATTGACGAAAGGACAAGCATCCAAGAAGGCTTGTATTTACCCTTACATATTCCAACAAAACCATGGATGGATATTAGTATGGATTTTGTCTTTGGCTTTCCTCACACTCAGCGTGGGTTTGACTCCACTTTTGTGGTAGTAGATCGATTTTCCAAAATTGGCACATTTTCTTCTTTGTAAGAAAACGACATATGCGGTTTAAGTAGCTCAGTTGTTTTTCAACGAGATTTATCGTCTTCATGGCCTGCCCCTTTCCATCGTCTCTGATAGAGTCTCAATTTTTAAAGTTATTTTTGGCGGTCGTTGTGGAAACTCTTAAAAACAAGCTAAGATATGAGTTCTGTATATCATCCTCAAACTGACGGCCAAACTGAAGTGCTTCATTGTTCTTTGAACGATATGCTCCGTTGTTTGGTTGGAAATAATGTTCGTTCAAGGGAACACATTTGAGTCGCATTGAATTTGCACACAATCATACCACAAATCGAAGCTCGGGATTCAGCCCCTTTCATGTCATATATGGTTTGACTCTGCGCGGTCCTTCAAATCTCTCAATTACAAAGCTCAAGTTGATAGTCATCGGCAAGACATACAATTTAATGTGGGAGATTTGGTGTGGGCTGTTCTCACAAAAGAGAAGTTTCCCATTGGAGAATACAACAAGCTAAATGGTCACAAACTTGGGCTAGTGGAGATTACAAAGAAAATAAATGCCAATGCCAATCGTTTGCGTCTTCCCTTGCACATTCGCATTGCTGATGTTTTCAATGTTAAACACTTCTTTCTTCATGAGTCTGCAGATCTTAACATTGAAACCGATTCTAGGTCGAATCTTTCTCAGGACGGGGGACCTGATGCAACACAAGACATGTGATTTGCAGGTTAACAAAGGCACAAAGTTGTGTTTGCCTTTTCTTATGAGTTTTCCATTATCCTTGTTGTTTTCCTTTTCAGTCTCTATTTTTCATTTTCATTCTCTGTTTTCCTTTTCTTTGTCAGTTTTTTCATTTTTGGATTCCTAAGGAACCCATAGTATTTGCTTTTGAGGTACCTTTTGATTTTGATTAATAAAAACCTTTTAAGCGTTTTTGAAGAAAAACTCTTGATCCTTATTTCCGAGCATGCTTTAAGAATTCAACGTACTTAAGAAGGTTTGGTTAACGGGCATTCGCTGAATTCAACATTACCTTTGCATTATCGTTACTTCCGTTACGTCATTGACCTACAACAAAACTTAATAACTTGTTGTTTTATCTTAGGATTATCTCAAACCACAATCCATAAATATTCAGTTTGCATTTGTGTTTGCTATTGTTCAACGCCACATAGATGACACTAAATATTTGTTCATTGTGTCCCGAATACGCACCCTTTCACGAATTCTTTGATTCTTTAAACTTAAACAAAGATACTTTGGAGAAAACTCTTCTCCCAATCATTTGATCAAGATCAATCGTATACTTACAAACCAAGAGAATGGTATTCATAATCAAAAAGCTAGAATCCACGCAAAAATTCGAATCAAAAAAAAAAAAACACCAATTGAAATCAAACATGAATAAGGAAAACAAACAAAAACTTGAAAACAGAAAAGCCAATAAACATGTCGGATAAGGAAAGCTTCTTAAGATGAATACACACAACAAAACAACCATAAACCAAAATCAACCTTGACTACCATTCCCTCTGCCCTGTGGATATAAGTCAGAAGTCAGACTGTATACATGCCAAGCCCAAAACAAATCCTTTTGTATGGGATAATTAGGCCTAAAATATTGCCCTTTTATTTAAATGTTTTGTTTACCTTGATCATGGAGTTGCGGCCTGAGCACCTCTGCCCGCTTACGGTGGAACAGGCTAGGATGCATAGTAAACATGCAATGCCGTCATCAAACTAAGACCTATAGCGGCAAGGGTCAATATAGCGATGCACAGATTACGACAGTAAGTGTATTTGAACCCTGCCCACAGTCCCTTGCAATAATCATCTGCATACTCTTCAACTCCCTTAAACACACTTGCCAAGTAGCTCTCTTCTATTTCAAACACGTAATCTTTAGTGATTCTTGTGAAGAATTGAGACACCTCATCGTCTGTTCCGTAATAGTTTTCAATGATCCCCGTTTCTACAAGAAAAGATGCATCCTCCGCGCTGTTTATAAGGCTGCCCATGAACATGGCATAGCTTGTTATGCTGTTTTTGCAACCTTCAAATAACTGCTCATAGGCAATGCAATTCAACAACACCAGGCTAATAAAATCGTCCAAGACTATTTCTGGAATTTGAAGCTTGCCATTCTCGAAAGTTATATCCAAGAATGAGTGGAACTCGCGCTTGACCTTAAATTTTATTCCACGGCTACGAAGCTTTATGGCTGAGGAGTTTAATTTAAGAAAAGTGCTAGGTCCTCCGGTTTGAGCTGGAATGGGAATGACAGTCTCTTGGCCAGATTCGGAAGGAGGTCCTCCGGTTTGAGCTGGAATGGGAATGACAGTCATCTCTTGGCCAGATTCGGAAGGAGGTCCTCCGGTTTGAGCTGGAATGGGAATGACAGTCTCTTGGCCAGATTCGGAAGGAGGTCCTCCGGTTTGAGCTGGAATGGAACTGGAAGGAGGTGGTGCTTCGATTGGATAGCGAATGAAGGCCCCTCGGATCAGCTCAAGAAGATGATTTGCCTTATGGTTTGAGTGCTCGGCACGATATTTTATTGGTTCTCTAAACGAGTCGTTGAAGAATCTTAAAGCGATATCGTTTAAATGCTTCAATATGCTCTTTGGCGGATCCTCCGGTATGTCGTCCTTAATCTTTGCCGTCTCTAGTAGAGTTAGAAGAATATATAGTGGAAGCTGATTTTCCAGAAGGAGAAGATCTTTCCGAATAGTTGGCAGCACCCATGGCATACTACTGAAAAATGGATCTTTGTGGTTTATGAACAATCCCAGAAGAAAACAACCATCCAGAACCATCATCTCAATCATTTTCCCTGTAGCAATCTCAACATGATCTTCTGAACAAGACTTTGCTATGCCTTTGCCCTTCCTTGCTACTGCATTATCAATATCCTTTCTCTTTCTTATTTCGTTTTCAATCCCAAAAGGATCTTCTGAATAAGACTTTCTTATGTCTTCGTTCTTCTCTGTTACTGCATTAACGAGATCCTCTCTCGTTACACCAGCTCCCATTTGTAATATAAAGAATTCTTGAAACCTTTGTTTGTGCCCTTGAATCCATTGTAGTTGTGGATCTCCATGATGGTAAGGGCCTATGGAAACTATTTTGGGTTTATAGTCATAGGAGTT